>JAVJIF010021669.1:0-35000 GCA_038442645.1 Agave tequilana
TGTGAGTCGGTGGACTCACTCATCATCCTATCTAAGATTGATGGTGATTGGTGCTTGGACTTATGCATACTTATCATTTCCCAATAGATGGTAGTCTATTCTGATGGTGGATCTAAGTATGAATCATTGAAAGAATGTGGACTAGATGGATATGGAGGACAATTTGGTTGAGAATTAGACTCGGGGGACTCGAAACCCCATGAACTCTGTGAAGAGTTGAAATTATTATGTAAATTATAGTTGTAAGATGGGGGGTTGTGGGTTATAGTCATTCGGATAAGACCATTCTGGCACACTAGATTGGTCAAGTTAGGGTAATGCGGGTTGGTAATATCAATAATAGTTAGGGGTGTAATATAGATTAAAATGGGAATTATTATTATATGCCATATCACACCACACAAACAAAACAAACAAATAAACAAACAAAAAATAAAAATAAAAATAAAAAAAAAAATTTCTAACCTAAGTTAGGGTAGACCTATGACCTAGACGACTCCTAACTGTTTAGATTGTCCACGGGAGGTAGGTGCAGACTTTGACATCAAGTTAATCAGCCAGGTCAGGGCAAGAGTGGTGGGAGGTTTTCCGTCAAAGACGTTCCTTAATTAAATAAACCACCAATCTTCGGGCTTTCGTCCCTCAATCCCTTTCCTAGACACTGATTTGACAAGAGTCAACTTCCAGCACTGTTCCCCCTTAGGATAATCTCCTATTGAGTCCGAGATGTCCCTAGGGCCAACGTCTACTAATTTTTAAGTTAGGCTTGGGTTAGTGAGTGCTTGGATATGATTTTTGGGCTAAGAAGGGTGATGAAATCCCCACCTTATCTTGTTAATGGGTTATGCCCTTAAGATGAATTAGTGCAAGTGTACAAGATAAATAGATAGAAATCACTCAAAGCAGAAAATCACCAAGAGATGAGTCCTATTCTACATGCAATGCGTACGTACCTTGCTTCTCCAGCACTCTTCAACAGTAAAAATAAATAAATTGAAAAGACACGTGCCTAATATGCAAACGTCTAATCAATTTTTATTTAACACAAATAGTTTACTGTTGAATTAATTAGCAGTAAGCAGGGTTATCACAGAACAAAGTTAACAGAGCAGAAAATAGATATGGCAATTTGTAGCAACCTGCAGAAAATTGAGTCATAATTCACTGCTTTTGCCGCAGATCCGCGGCTATTGCCGCGTTTCCGCGCAGCAAAGTTGCAGGCCCTGGTGCCTTGCCTTCGAGGGCAGAGGCACTGGGTGGCTGTATGTCCTTGCTGCTGCTCTGTTTCTGTTTCTGTTCTCCAAACCTGCAAACAGAAAAGAATAAAGAATTAGTTAAAAAAATATTTTTTTATTAGAGAAAAACTTACCGTCCCTCCCCGGCAACGGCGCCAATTTGTTGACTGAGATTTCCTGCACACAGAATATAGATTATTAGATTTAGAACAAGTTGTGCAAGGTTCTCAATTCTAATCCGCTGTAGCAAGGCTATGCGGGTCGTGATCCTCAGGGAGGGACTGCGATGGAAGCGTTAAGCAACTTTCTCTAAAGTTTTTATTTTTATTAGTTAAGTTAGAAAGGAAGTGGTATTTACAATGGGTGGTAGAAAAGAATATGGAGATGATGTTGTATTTAATCTACAAAAATAAAATAAAAGAGAAGAAAAGAAAACTAACCTTGGTAGGAGAAAATATGTGAAAACCTAACACTTTCTACCTTTTTTCGGAGGCATGAACGCATAAGGCATAGGATCGATCTCAGTCCGCTGTCGCATTAGGTCATCAAGCTTGGGCAAGTATGAGTTGATACGCCTCGAGGAGGAGAACATCTCATGGAATATCGTTGGCACCACCAATCTTTGGTATACTTGTGGTTCGGTAATCGCTTGTATGCTCGTCACAGATCAAAAGAAATAAAGTAGAAAAGAAAAGAGAACAAAAAGAAAGTAAAGCAAATAAATAAAAAGCAAAAATTACCTTCATTAATTGATACAATGGAGAAGAGAAGCATACATCAGTGTCACCCTCAACATAGCCATCTCCCTCTCTTGAAAATAAAAGAAAACGAAATCTAACCTAGAAGAAAGAGAAAAAACCCTAAAATCCTAACTTTGGCCCTTTGCTGGACGCTGGACTTTTCTGTGTGCTCTCTGTGTTGCATCTGCAGGGATATTTATAGGTGTTGGAAGATGTAGAGTCCTAGTACAACTCTCCCAAAAAGATCTTATCTCCAGACTTGTGGCACTTATCCATAGAAATTCAAATCTGTCCTGCAACTTCTTATCATTTTGATCGACGAAATTAGCTTATCTACGGATTGAATTGGAAGTTTGATCAACATAAGAGTTGTAGGTCTTCAAGTCTTCTTTTTGGAGCATCTTGAATCATCTGATTTGCATAACTGTAGCAAAAGTTATGATTTAACACTAAAATGTGTACAGTCTGAATCCGAATTCTTTGAATTTTTATCTTTGCACTCTCTTTGGCTTTTATCCTCATCCTGCAAGAGTTTAGGTTGGGTAGAATTCTATCCTTCCCTCATCTTTAATAATTGCAACTTTAGCCCTTACATAATTGCACTTTGACAATTGATATTTGCACTTTGACTCTTGGGCTTCAAATATGGGCTTTTGGGCTTCATTAAGCTTTATTATTATAAAAATAATAATTCGAGGCCTGCACACAATAATTTATAAATTATTAATAATGTGCAGAATTAAATGAATAAATATAAAAATGTGATGGTAATATAATGATAAAAATGCACTTTTCACTACCATCAATACTCGTCTTTTGTAAATGTCAACGAGTATCGAGACCTGTCTTTTGTAAATGTCAACAGGGCTCAAGATTGAGACTTAGCTGTCTGCTGGTTCAGAGGTCGCAATGACGTAACCATTGAGACGCCACTAAGCTCAATGGTAGGTGAGACTTGGCTATCTACCAGTTTAGAGGTCGCAATGACATAACTGGTTGAGAAGTCACCAAGCTCAACAATGAGTGATACTTGTCTTTTGTAAATGTCAACAAGTATCGAGACCTGTCTTTGTAAATGTCAACAGGGCTCGGGATTGAGACTTAGCTGTCTGCTGGTTCAGAGGTCGCAATGACGTAACCAATTGAGACGCCACTAAGCTCAATGGTAGATGAGAATTGGCTATCTGCCAGTTCAGAGGTCGCAATGACATAACTGGTTGAGAAGCCACCAAGCTCAACAATAGGTGATACTCGTCTTTTGTAAATGTCAACGAGTATCGAGACCTGTCTTTTGTAAATGTCAATAGGGCTCAGGATTGAGACTTAGCTGTCTGCTGGTTCAGAGGTCGCAATGACGTAACCCATTGAGACGCCACTAAGCTCAATGGTAGGTGAAACTTGGCTATCTGCCAGTTCAGAGGTCGCAATGACATAACTGGTTGAGAAGCCACCAAGCTTCAGAATAGGTGAAGAGGTCTCGTTTTCACGAGGGAACCACTGTCATAGTTTAATGTTACATAACAGTGGGATATATGTGGTCCTACCATTCTATGGATGAGAATTGGTAGGTGATTTTGGAGGTCTCGTTCTCACGAGGAGACCGAGGGGACTGCTGTCATAGGTTTAATGTTAACGTAACAACAGAATATATGTGTCCTACCAATTCTATGGATGAGAATTGGTAGGTGATTTTGGAGAGGGAATCAAATGGGAGCAGGTCCCTTAGGATTTTAGCAAACCCCCAGCTATCAACGGTTTGATATGCCTTTACAACTATCGTTTGAGTTGGGCTAGCCATGCTATTCCCCTCAGCATGATGAGTTGTCGAGGACTCATGTTGGGCTTAGAGGCCAACATTTTCCTCTATCCTTGATCGTTAAGGATGTCGGATTAACAGGTTGATGTCTGCACAACCTCGATTGTCTTTTAGGATAACTGGTGCACGGCCAGGTCCTAGTTGATTCGTGGCCGTATGGTCTCGCTTGGAGGAAGAGAAAGGCTCTCTTTGTGCGCATTTCGATGCGCGGATCTCGATCAGAGGTGTAATGTTAACTTGATCGAGAGAAGGATCCTCGATTAAGGATAATACTTCTTTAAGAATTTGCCATTGATCGGCATCATGAGTAGGTCGCCACCTGCATTCATAAGGCGGTATCCCCCGTTTGAATAGACTGTTTCTATCACAAACGGTCCTTCCCATTTAGGCTGAAATTTGCCTTTGGTTTTGTGCGTCATGATCATCGGTCGTCTGACGGTTAAGACCAGGTCTCCTTTCTGGAAGACTCTCTGCTTGACCTTCTTATTGAAGGCTTTTGACATCCGAGCCTGATATAGCTCGATGTGTTGCTGAGCTTGTAGCCGCTTCTCGTCTAGGGCTTCGAGCTCTTGAAGACGCAGGCGATCATTGTCTTCTGATGTCATTTTAGTAGTCAGGGCTACTCGCAATGATGGCACCTGGATTTCCAATGGGATGACCGCTTCGCACCCATATACCAGGGAAAAAGGCATATTTCCTGTCGGTGTCCGCACCGTGGTCGGTAAGCCCAGAGACATTCACCCAGCTTTTCGTCCCAATCTCGCTTATTCGAGGAGACGAACTTCTTGAGCAGCTTGATGATCGTCTTGTTAAATGCCTCGCCAAGCCATTGGCGGCAGGATTGTAGGCGGTTGAAGCCACATTCTGAATTCGGTATTTATCGCAGAACCGATGGAACCCTTGGCTTACGAATTGGGGACCATTGTCATGGATGATCCGCCTGGGGACACCAAATCGATGGATGACATGGTGTTTGATGAAGCTAACCAGATTGGGTTTTCACTTCGGCCAACGGTATGGCCTCTGCCCATTTTGAGAAGTAATCGTTATTGCCAGGATAAACCGTGACCTCTTGCCGAAGAGGGACTGATTGGCCCTACGACATCAATTCCCCATGCTTCAAATGGCCATGAAGCAACAGTAGGGTGGAGCAACTCTGAAGGTTGGTGTATGAAGTCTGCATGGACTTGGCACGCCTTACACCTTCGTGCATATTGGGTGGCATCGGCTATCATGGTCGGCCAGTAATACCCAAGTCTGTGAAGCCTGTCTTTAAGCTTTGGACCCGGCTGGTGAGCTCCGCAAATGCCATCATGTGCTTCTTTAAGCACTTCCTGTGCCTCTGAATGAGAAAGGCAACGGAGAAGGATACCATCATATGAACGACGGTAGAGTGTCTTCAAAGTGGGATCATAGTAGAACGGAGCGACCTTCGTCTGATGGACCCGCTTCTTTGGGATCGTCTGGAAGTAGACCGTGCAGAGCATAGTCAATGAGAGGGAAGCGCCAATCCCTCGGCCCAAGATCCACGGAGATATTATGGACCTCTTGGATCCTTAGCATATGCTTGGAGCATACGAGATGCCGGGTTGCGACTGTGAGGTGATACTCGGTGTCGGCTGGCAAGGCTAGCGTTGTCGCTAATGCAGCGAGAGCATCCGCCTTGGTATTTTGAGATCGGGACACATGCCCGATGTAGAAGCCTTCAAATAAGCTAGCCAATTCGATGGCTGTATGATAGTAAGGCACTAAGTCCTCATGGCGGACTTCATATTCGCCTTTGACTTGACTGATGACCAGCTTTGACTCGCCGTAAGCTTCGAGGTAGCGTACCCCCATTCCATGGGCGAGCTGGAGACCAATGAGCAGGGCATTGTATTCCGCTACATTATTAGAGCATGATTCTGTCAAGGAGAATGCTCTGGGAAGGATATGATCCTGTGGGGAGATGAACACAACCCCCGCTCCGGCAATAATCTTCCCTTTGGGGCCCATCCGCGATGCTCCGTCGAAGAACATCTGCCACACTTCCTCTACTGAGGTTGCTTAGATTCGAAGACCTCATCAGGATGTCTTCGTGAAGTTTTGAATGTTCCGGAACTGGATGCGCAGCTAAGAACTCTGCAAGGGCCTGACCTTTAACTGCCTTCTGAGGAGTAAAGGTCATGTCGTATTGAGACAACAGAAGTGCCCATTTAGCCAACCTTGAATTCAGCGACCCTGGCTTCATCATGAGAAGACGTAGAGGGTTCACCCTGGAGATGACATGTATGGTTTGGCCAACCAAATAATGTCGCGTCTTCTGGACAGCGAAGACGAGAGCTAAACACTCTTTCTCAATAGGATTGTAGCGAGATTCCGCTCCTATGAGAGTCCTGCTCAGATAATAAATGGCCTGCTCATGGCCATTGTCGTCCTTCTGAGCGAGGAGGGCGCCGAGGGAATAGTCCAGAGCTTTTACATAAAGCAAGAATGGTTTCCCTGATGTAGGGGCCACTAAGACCGGAGGTTTTGTGAGATACCTCTTGATGTCTTCATAAGCTTCTTGACAAGTTTGGTCCCATATAAAGGGAGTACCCTTTTTCATGGGTCGGGTAAAGGGCTGGCAACGGCCCAAAAGATTTGCAATGAATCTTCTGATATAGGCTAACCTGCCTTGCAAGCCTCGGAGTTCCCTGAGGTTCCTTGGTGGATGCATGTCTTGGATGGCTTTGATTTTGTCAGGGTCCAGATGGATCCCTTTTGATGTGACAATAAACCCAAGGAATTTGCCGCTGGATACTCCTAAAAAGGATTTTGTCGGGTTCATTTTCAGCTGATGAGCCCGCATTATGTCGAACATCGTTCTCAGATCGCGAAGATGTTCATCTTTACTGCGGCTTTTGACGGCAATGTCGTCAACATAGCATTCCACCGTCTTTCGGAGATGGTCGCGGAAGATCATGCTCATCGCCCGCTGGTAGGTTGCTCCGCGTTCTTCAGTCCGAAGGGCATTACAGTGTAGCAATATACCCCCAATGGCGTTCGGAAAGAAGTATGCTTCTCGTCATCAGGATACATCTTGATCTGGTTGTACCCTGAGAAGCCGTCCATGAAAGACATCCTCTCGAACCCGCATGTGTTGTCAATCATGACGTCGGTGATGGGCAGTGGGAACTCATCTTGGGACAGGCCGTATTGAGATCACGGTAGTCGATGCAGATCCGTATTTTCCCGTTCTTTTTGAGGACGGGGACGATGTTAGCCACCCAGTCTGGATGCTGTTCCTCCCGGATGAAGCCACATGCAATGAGCTTGTGGACTTCGGCTTCAATAGCCTCCATGATGTTTGGGCGGAACCGACGTTGTTGCTGCTTGACTGGCTTAACGTCGGGCTTGATGTTTAGTCGGTGCATAGCGACCTGTGGATCAAGTCCGGGCATATCTTCATAGCTCCAGGCGAAGACATCTATATACTCTTTTATGAGTATTATCAATTCTTCCTTTTCGATAAGTGATAAGCTTTCACTTATGAAAATAGGCTTGGGGTGATCTTGACTACCCAAGTTGACCTGGATCACCTTGTCTTCGGTAGGTGGCTCGCGCAGCTCGAACCGCTTTTCCCATTGGAGACTTAATTGCTGGGCCCAAGGTTCCTCATCAGCAGCTTCCGCAGGTTCCGATTGACTGCCTGAAGTCATATTCACAGTGAGGCCGTTGAACATTCCTCCTATGCTGATGTCAGAGTCCCACTCGGCAGATGAGTCCGACTGTGATGGAATTGGTTCGCCGTGTTTGACTTGAACCGTTACTGATGATGTGGGTGTAACATAACCCAGCCCCCTGCGTGTACTATCATAGTAATTTGCAGGTTTCCTTTTCGGGACAGCATTACGCATCAGACCGCGTCTTCCTTTTCCGAAGTTCAGGCCGCCTGCCTGCTTCAAGTCATATCCCATCTTCTCCATAATATGGCGTGCCGGTTGCGCATAATGGAAGAACTGTGGGGCTTCTGAGTCCGAGCTTGAATCTGTAGCTGCAGGTCTCCGTGGCTGGGTTCTACCGAAGATTATCGGCAACTGACCTTGCCTGGATGGAGGGATCACCAGCGTGGCCCCTTCTATAACCTCCACAGATGTAGTAGCCGAACTTGGCTCATGTACGGGCGTGTGCAGAGAGCCCTCTATGATGGATTTAATTGACCCAATACTCGCAGGATAATCAAAAGAGATATTTATCATTAATTACCCATTCGCCCTCTTCATCAGAAGGAGTATTACATTGGGGGTCATTGAGGAAACATGCTGTAATTGGTTCGCCAATCGAAATGGCTGGCATGCCTGTTTCGGATTCTGAATCCGCCTCATTGCCACTTTCATCATCGTCTGGCAATGGCTCTGCAGGCGTTCGTCGGCCTCTTGATACAGGAGGGCGTCGGTGAAGTAGTTTTCCACCCCCTTGAAGGGTTGCTTTTCAGCGAAGACAGTTCGTACTGTCGCATCATCTTCAACATATTTGAAGCATTGGTGGAGAGTGGAAGGAACGATCCAGTTGGCATGGATCCATGGTCGTCCCAGTAGCAGGTTGTATGATGTGTCAGCATCAATGACATAGCACGTCACTTCTGACTTCAAGCTTCCGATTCTGCAGCGAAGCCGAATCTTTCCAAGCGGATGGCTGCTCCCCGGCGTTAAAACCGTATATTGTAGTGGTGGTCGCAGACAACCTGTACAGTGGTATGCCGAGGAAGTAGAGGAGCCTTTTGGGGATGATGCTGAGTGCAGACCCCGATCGACTTGTATTCTTTCAATGCAGGTTGAACCGATATATCGGTGTAGTACAGAGGTCGATCATGCTTGTTGTCTTTTGAGAAGCATATCTTCCGCCGTGAAGGTAATAGCAGGCACCTTGGATTGTGCGTGATGACACTCTGAGCAGGAAGGCCGTATCTCATCATCAGGGACCTCAGGCATGTATGTCAGAAAGGACTCTGAGTTGGCTAGCGCATCTCTGAGTGCCTCTCTTGTCTCTTTAGAGAGACGAAGAAGCTCGTGTATTGTGATACGAGCCGGGATATTGGCTAAGTGAGCCAATATATCAAAGCGGAAGGGCGTGGCTAACCCTTGGCTTGGCGGTTTCTTCAACACATGGTCGAACCGCACCTCCTTAGGCTTTTCCTTTCCCTTGGCTGGAATTGGAGTGGATGTCGGCATCGGTACTGACGTCGTTTGCTGCTGTATCTCGTCAGTAGGCTTGTCATACTGCCTTTGATATGACTTTCCAGACCGGGTGCCCGTCCGTTGAGGCGCATCTGCCTGCGCTGTACAGGCATGCTTCTCTTCTTCTGAATCGCTGAGGGAAGCCGAAGTAAGATTACCATCATCTGGCAGGACAGAGATGACATTGCAGGACTTGCCCTTTTTTCTGGAGTCCTTCGACGTCCGCTGTACGTCTTGGACGAGGTCAGAGTGTATCCACATAACTTCCCCTGTCTCCAATGTCAAGGGGACGAGACCCTTGTTGTTTTGAGTCATGGCCGGAGGATGCTTGACTTCCAACCGCGGTGTGGGGGCTGGATAGGTCCCGTCAGGAACCATGACCTTTTGGGCAGTGCCGAACTCAAGAGTCACCATATTGGCAGTGACTTTCTTCTGCTCCGTCTTCAGTGTGAGGACGCCGGCATCAATTAGGGCTTGTATCCTATCCTTGAGGACATAGCACTTGTCAGTAGGATGATGGACCATCCTATGATAAAGACAGTATTTGGGGTCACTTGTGCGCCCTATCTCATTAGGACGCCGAGCATCCGGTAGCTTCATCTTATTCCCTTTGTGGAGCAGATGGAATATCGTGACCACCTGATCATCTCTGAAGGAGTACTGTTTCGGAGGGAATTTAGGCTCCTGGCTGTTGACGCCGCTCTTATTGGCATTTGACTGCAGGTCTCCCGAAAGTTCCACAGACATGATTTCCTTCCCCTTAACTTGGGAGGACTGTAGGAGATCGCTACGCCCTTTGTTGTTCGCCCCATTTGCTTCTAGGGACGGATGGCTCGAACCTCTTAGCCGACTTCTCGGCTATCTCAGCTTGTTCGACCAATTCCTTCTAAGTATGGGCCTTGACAGCCCCCATGCGGACTTCTACTTGATCCGAGAAGTTGTGCCTGCATGTCTGTAAGAGCATGGGTAATGGCATCCCTGTCGGGCACATCAGAGATAGATTTCTGAACCGCTCAATGTATTCACGGACAGATTCGCCTTTCCTCTGCACAGTAGAAAGGAGCTTGTCCATGGTCACTTCAGTGTCATCCTCATAGAAGCGAGAGAGGAATCGAGTTTCCAGGTCGACCCAGGAATTGATAGAGCCCTGAGGAAGGCTTCGGAACCAGTCGAATGCCACCCCTTTCAAGGTGCCAATGAACAGCCTAGCCATGATGGCATCGTTGCTTATAACATTGCCGGTCTGAGACCGGAAGTAATAGATGTGCTGATTTGGCGAGCTCTTACCATCATACGTGTGCAACGTTGGTGGTTTGAACTTCGGTGGATATGGCACCGAATCCCACTCCAGTGGGTAAGGACGAACTGCCCCTACTTTCTTTAATTCATCCCTCTGAGCCAGGATGCAATTTGGGCTTGGAGGCCTTTAGGACTTCAGCATCTAGGGAAGAGCCTCCCTTAGATCTCTCCGTCTTGGGCGGATCATTGCTGAGATGTCCCTCCTCGTCATGATTACTCCGGTATCATCATTCCGGTTGCTGAGGAGCTGAGCGAGCATCTGTTGAATATGTCCAGGGCCTCTTGCTGAGTTCTAGAGGTCTGCTCCTGAGCTTCAAACGCCGACGAAGGTCGTCATTGGCGTTATCGGCCATATTGACCGATGCTTTGTCCGTCCGTATAGAACTGACTGTTGCTGAAGAGGCATACCCGCTGTCTTCATCTTCTCCATCAGATGATTGGGGTGATCGCCTGGACTATGGCGAGATCAGGGCCTTTGAGGAAGAAGGCTGCTCATAGTTATAGGGTATTGCCACCCTAGACCTGGTGTTTCGGAAAACACCTTCTTCGCGCACCAAGACTTCACCTAAGCCTGGGCAGTAATCTGGATCTGGGGAGCCGAAAGGGGTATCTTCAGATGTATGACCTCCTCTGCGCGGCTCTCGCCCCTTCCGGTCATGTTGACGGATGCAGAGGCTGGATCTGGTGAGCCGCTCCTTCTGAGATGCTTCATTGGGATGCGCGCAGACAGTCGATCAAAAACTGATCGCTGGTATGGAGAAGCGGCGAGGGTCGGTCGTAACCGACACTACATAGAATGGACCATCACCAACTGGCATCCACTTCGTCGACAACAGGAGGAAGTAGTCTGGAAATGCTTCAATCTCCGCTTGTCCGCCAAGAATTCTCGCAGGTCGGCCCTGTAGGGGCCTGAATAATCTGGTATATGGGACAACGCATCGTTCCCCTTATTCCTGCGGAAAGGATTAGCACCGAATAGTGCTCTGGTTCTAGCCTCGCGCTGTAAACCCGATGAATACGCTGAGGTACAATAGCCTCGCTTGTGAGGACAAGGATAGCAATAGGCATTGCTGCTCTAGGCAACGGTATGATTGCCGTCTTGACTTTATGTTGGCAGCATTGTTGGCGCAGGCGGGCATCTTACCCTTTTCTTCGCGGGAGAGGCGCAGTCTCGGCATGACTACACCGAGAGCTTCGGTTGAAGACTTCTGTTTAGGCTTCCATATCAGCCTTGACAGGGGACGCCTAGGTTCGCAAGGAACCTGAATATCCACAAGCGGGGCTGTAGGGTGCTGGCAAAATTCTGCCTCTGGTTTCTGATTTAAAACCTTGGTCATGAAGACCTTCCTGTGCTTCCGTGCTCGAAGCGTCAGGCCACCCCCAGAGAGGACTTCTTCAAATCTTCCTTGATCGATCTGGAAACCAGGTTCTCAAAAGTGCAGGATCTGGGCTGCGGACATGTTTCCTTGTTGCGCCAGAGAACTGCGACAGGTTTGCAGAGAACCTTTTCTGTCTCCGCAGAGACTTTGCTTGAAGATTTAGCCAGAGAAGATCTGGCTGCACCGGCTTTTCTGAATTCAGAGATAGACCCGAAGGTCTGTTCGTCGCATTGCGATACTTGATTCTCAGCAGAGGAGAATACATTCCCCAGCGGAGTCGCCATCTTGTTTTCCATTGATTTGCAAAGGGGGAAACTTACAAATAAAAGTTTGAGGAGCTAAATTACAAGTACTCTTAAAAAGATTACAAGTAGATCTCCTCAGAGATTCTGGAGAAGTGTGCCGATAGGAATCTGGTCAGCGCGCGACCACTTTGTCCCTTTGACGATGCGAGCGATGGGATTCCCTTCTCGCCTGGTTCCGGGAATCAGAGAATAGAGGATTGGTAGAACCCTCTTGCTACTTCTCAAAACCGCCTTCTGTGAGGAATTCCTTCTCGCCTGGTTCCGGAGATTCCTTGAGGATAGGGTATCACCACCCTGAAAAGAGAAGTATTTCTCTTGAAGATCTCTGAATTAGAGATTGCACGGTGCGTTGATGAAGAAGTCCGATCTCGCCGATGATCAATTGATGATCCTCCTCGATCTGATGTGCTTTTTATGCCCCCTTTTCCCTTGTGCCCCTGACGGGCTATTTATAGGGAGAGCAAGGGTATAATCGTCCCCTTGAAGATATGGAAACAGATTGAACCGAATCCGTTTGAATCTGGAAGTAGCCTTGCTGCGAGGCTAGAATAGCTTCTGCGGAACTAGAAAATGGCAAGTCGGTTGATCTTTCCGATTTGTTTTGATCCTTTCCATATCGTTGAAGGATTTCTTCTGATCCTCTTACTCGTTTCAAGAGAGTCAAGAGATTGCGGCAATCACCTGCCATATTTGGTCTCTAATTGGATTTGATCTGATTAGATCCGATCTTATCAGGAGATTTGATTGGTCAAAGGTTGACCATAGCAGGCTGATAGCGGAGCTGCCCGCTTTGAAGCTCATAGCGGAGCTAGAGGCAATTCCTGGCGAAGTCCGAAAAGAGGCTTTTCGGCGAAGCTGTCAGTTAGCTTCCTGGCGATGCTCTGGATGATGTTAGCCTCTCAAACGAGGCTATCTCCTTGGGCTAATGTAATGCTAAATGCTAGCATTTTAGACCTGCTGAGGTCTGTTTAGAAAACAATCCGGGTTCACTGTTCTGCTTGCTGGATCAGTGGAGTCCAAGTTGCTTCCTCGTCCCTTGGAGGTGGGTGAAAACTGGTCTTCAGCTCGTCTGTCCCTTGTCTTTTGTAAATGTCAACAAGTTTAGACATCGTTCGGACCAATGAGAATCTTGTCTTTTTTTTAAGTGTCAACAAAAATCACATTTTTATATACAATATGCATGGTATGGAAGTGGTAAAATATGCAAATATGTATAACAATCAGCGGCCTCGACAAGCTTGTGGGGCTTGCGTGTGTTCGGGACTAGGGAGTCCGAGGGCTTGTAGGTGTTGCGGCACCGGGGAGAGATCCATTGGGATCTTGCATAGTGGAAATCCTTCGTGTGTCGAAGGCGGGGATGTAGAGCAAGTGTGCTCGAACCTCGAAACATACCCTTGTGCTTGTGATTGCTCATTCTCTCTCTCTTTGTCTCTTTTATATCTTTCATGCTTTAATTGTACATGCTTGATATTCATATTGTGCTTAATTGATATACTTACGTGGGATTGTTTGCTAACACTTGTATTCAACCAAGAGAGCCAACGCGGCACCTCAACCCATTCAAGGGGAATCTAGAGGAGTTAGTTCAGAGCCCTTCACGGGAAATTCGGCTACACTCTTGTGTTATACGTGGTGTTTAGTGTAATAGTTTGTTTTAGGTCATAATAGTATTTAATTTCGCATTATTTGTCATTAAGTGACCATTAGATCAGCCATCACCTATTCACCCCCCCTCTAGGTGAACTTTCAATTGGTATCAGAGCCAAGTGCTCTTGATTTGGGTCTTACAACCTAGAGTTAAAGATCCTCCTTTTTAGGCTAATCACAATATTTGTACACACACCATGGACTTCATGTCACCACCCACTTTTGACATTCTTAACATCCAAATTTGGAAGGTTAAGATGTCATTGTACCTCAAGGCCTTAGGCATTCATGTTTATCTTGCTACTATTAAAGATTCATATGTTAATGATAGCAAGTATATTGAGGCTAATGCAAAGGCCATTCATGCTTTAAAGTCAACCCTAAATGATGATTATTTATCTAGGGTTTCTAATATTGATTCAGCTTTTGTAGTTTGGAACATCATCACCTCCCTCGGCGAAAAAGATCTATATTATGTCGGAAGCGATTCGGATGTTGGAAGCGACACCTCCAACGCGTGCTACATGGCCCAAGGGGATAACCCCCTTGAGGTAACTACCGAATTCGAGGATAAGGATATTAACATATCATATGAAGAGCTTTCTACATTTTGTCAATTATTGCTTGAAAAATATGACATGATTAAGAAAGAAAATAAAAATTTGAAAAAGAATATTGATTGCATGCATATAGAACAAGATTCATTTAAATCTAAGATTGCATGTTTAGAAAAAGAAAATGATGTTTTGAAAAATGAAAATATTTCCTTGATGTCTAAATTGAATGACTTATGTGAAGGAAATATGATTTTGAAAAATGATATTGCTTTGGTGAAAAACAAAAGGAATTTGTTTTTCAAGAAAATAAATCTTTGAAAAGAAAAATTGTTGAAAAAGAAAAAGATTTTGCTTCTAAAAAGAACAAGAAAAATGATTCTATATCTCACCATGCTTTACATGCCACCACTAGTGAGATTAATGTTTTGAAAAATAAGATTAATAGTTTAAGCTCAACTTTGAGCACATGTGCATTTAACCACAATAGATTGGAGTCCTTGTTTTCAAAGAAACAAACTCCACATGTTCATGCACATCCACATCATCATGCTTATATTGCACATCACGATCACAATCACTCACATAAGCATACTAAGGTGTACACTTGTACACATTGTGACCGCAAAGGCCACTTAGCAAAATTTTGTTATGATAGGATTAATGTTTTAAATTTTGCTATTAAGAAGAATGTTTGGGTTCCTCAACACAAAGCTAACCCCCTAGAACCCAAGCAAAAATGGGTACCAAAGTCCCCACCTTTTGTATTTGATGTAGGTGAGGGCTCTCACAAAACGTGAGAGATTTGGTGCCTTGGTGGTGGTTGCATGGACTAGAAGGACATACATTTGATGCACCGCTATCAAGGAGGTTTGGTGGGACATCCACCATCTTTGGAGATTTGGAACATAGTTCCTTAGTTGGTAACTATTTCTAAACTCCTAGTTTATTTACATGCTTTACATTCATGATATCATTCATAGCATGTTGATATTTTAGTTTATGTTCTTGTGCTTCATGTGGTATTTACATGCTTAAATGTAGTTTTTATCAAAACTTGTATGTATACATGTACAACTAGTGAGAACAAATTGATTTATATATGTTTGCACTTCATGCTCATTTGTACCCACTATATGCACATGTATAATCTAGTTTTGATGATTCTCATTTATACATGTTTTGCCTATTTAGTGATTTACTTCATGTATATGTATTTTGAATTCAAATCTAATAAATATACATGTATACCCCGTGAGTCTCTTGCTTTCATGCATACACTATTTGTAGACTATTTTATATTTGAGATATGTATGTGTATTGTTAGGATTGGATAAATCATACATATACCTTGAAGTTTACTTTAAGATGAAAAATAAAAATTTTCATGATTTGTTTTTAATGAAAATAAAATTTCGTGTCTTGTCTAAAAATGAGATTCATGTTTGATTGAGCTTCATTGTCTATTTTCATGAAAATGCCATTTACATAACCTTTGAACACTCATCTTTTACTTTTCAAGATAATTTTGAGCTTTATGGACTATGAGTGCTTGAAATTTTATGTATTTAGTATAATTCATGAAAACATATGATTTCATGTTTTTGAAGGATCTTTAACTAGTTTTTCAAAAATTAATTTAAACTAGTTATTTATTCTTCTATGAGATATACACTTGATACTACTTTATGTCAATTGGTATCATTGGATCATTTCAATTGGTATCAATATGATTATTCTTTTTGTATATACTCATGTTTTGATTATATGTATGTATGCTTTCAAATTCAAGTAGTATCAATTTCTATTGGTATTATCTTTTATATACATATATATGGTTTGTTAGTTGTGCTTGAGTTAAGATAGATTCATTTTTTTTAAAAAAAAAAAGCACAATGATTTTGCTAAGCTTTGGTTAAAACTTTACTTTCAATTAGTATCTCAATATGTTTTAACTTAAGAAAAATTGAAGATTTTGCAATGATTATTTGATATCACATACTTTCAATTGCTACTTTCTATTGGTATCAATATTAAAAATTATGGTTATCTCAAAATTTGTTTCTTGAGAAAAGTTCAAAATTTTGTTTTGATAAAGAAAAATTCAAAATTTTTGATTTGTATTTCCTATATGCAAGAAGAGCTTAACATCTCTCTTACATATAGATTCATGTTGAGTATATTATAAATTGAGGAGCTTGACAACTCTTTTTTATATGATATACGTGTGTAGGGGGAGCTTCACATCTCCTTTTATGCATTACATAATATGTGTTATGTGAGTTAGGGCTTGTCATCCCTTCTTCATGTAATGTATATGTGTAGGTAAGTTAACTTAGCGTCTTCCTCTTCATGAATGTATATCGCATATAAATCTTTATTGATTGATTTGTATTACCCCTTCTTGATCTCTTTGTTTTTGACAAAAAGGGGGAGAAAAATTTGTTTTGATTTGATTTTACTTTGAACCCTTTGTTGATGAGTGACAAAAAGGGGGAGAAGTATTTGAGTTTATATGCATGTTTGAATAAAGATTAATGTTTATGCATATATATTTTTGTAGTGCAAATAGGAGAAAAAGATTTGCATGTTTTAATCTCCATGCTTGCATACATATTCATGTGCCTCATTGCCATATCTATTATTTATTTGTTATGCATGAGTTAACGGGGAGCTTCTTTGAAGCTTTACTTTAATCCATGCATATATAACTTCATGAGTTTTGTCATCATCAAAAGGGGGAGATTGTTGTCCCAAAGGCCCATCACTCTAGTTTTGATGATGATTAACTCATGTAGTTATAGTACTAATGATCTTGTGTTTAACTAGTGACAGATTTATGATCAAGATCTTAGTAGGTGTGGAGCTTCAACAAAGGATTTTAAGACAAGTTTTGGAGCTTGCACCGGTTGATTCAAGAGCCTATGCATCAAGAACACATCAAGTACTCAAGAGGAGTCGAGCTCGTTGAATCAAGTTTGGATCAAGCCAAGAAGATCAGAAGACTTCAAGTGAAGGCTTCAAGAAGATGAAGACTTGTGTCTAGGTTTGTTTTAGAAGATTTTATTTTTAGATAAAATGTAAAGGATAGAATAGTTGGTGGATTTCTCAAGTACATTTACACACACACTCTTGATTTAGTTGTCTTTTCATAAAAGAATTTTAGTTTAGAAAAGACTTTTCATTTTGGAAAAATATAGTTTGGTTTTTGGTGTTTCTCATATACTTATCTTTTAACCAAAACCAAGTTTAGAGCTTAATGTCAAAAACATAGATATTTCATCTTGATTGTGTAGTGGATCATATCCATACACTCTATGCCTTAAAATGAATTACAATATCTTGTTTTTGTATTTGGAGAAGTTTTGGAAAAACAGTTTTTATCATGAGCCAAATATTTCCAAGTTACAAAAATAGTCCAATCTTTTATAACATGCCTTGATTTTGTGCAAGCATGTTTGTATATCAAAGTATACTGGTTAAACTATTTTTGTAGATTTTCTATATATTTATGGGATTTTATGTGAGCCAAAAAGACTAAGTTTTAAATCCCAGAAAACTGTTTCCAGGCTTCAGCTAGTCGACTTACTACCTTGCTAGTCGACTAACTCTGAAGTCGGTCGACCGGATCGGCCGACCGACGTGCACGGACGTGCACGCCTTTGTGCACTGGAGGGACGGCCGACTGACCTGGTCGACCGCCGGAGAGCTTCTGCTATCTGGAAATCCCGGTCGACCGTATCGATCGACCGACAGAGAGTTCTGCTCTCTGTTCCAGTATCTCGGTCGACCGAGGCGGTCGACCATTTCTCCAACGGTCGGATTTCTGACCGTTGGCGGTCGACCGACCCGGTCGACCGGTAGGTCTGACAGACCCCAACGGCTATATTTTTCTGGCCTATAAATTTGGGGGTTTGGTCATTGTTTTGAGCCAAGATTTTCAAGTGGGTTTTCACCAGTTTTTCCTGAACTATTTAGAGGTTTTCCTCCACTTGATTTAGAGCAATATTTCCAATCAAAAGGGGAGTTTATCAAGAGAGTGTTTTAAAGGGATTCTTTGAGTTTTCCTCCACCATCTCTTTCCTTGTTTTCTCACACAACACTTGAGCTTTCCATTGCTATATCTACCTATAGGAGTTTATTGTGAGAGGATTTTAGGTGATCAAGAGTTGTGATCACCAAAGTTCTACTTTGTTACTTTGAGGAGGCGGACGTGTGTGTCCGTGTTGTTTCGAATTCGGGTGCGAACTTGTTGTTTGAGGTGCGGCCTCGGCAAGCTTGAAAAGTCACCTAGAGGGGGGGTGAATAGGTGACAATGCTAATCTATGAAACTAAATGCGGAATTTAATAACTTAATGCAAATTACACTCAAGTGCTATCAACAAGTGATGCACACAACCAAGCCAAGCAAATATGAATGAGCAATGTAAATAAATGCAAGGCACAAAGTAAAGAGAGAGAGAGAGAGAGAGCCAATGGATCAAGCGCAAACAACTAGATATGTTATCGAGGTTCGAGCACCCAGCTCTACATCCCGCCTTCGACACACGAAGGATTTCCACTAGCTCGTCCACCTAGGACCCTTTACAAGGAGTACCCAACTCCTCTCTTTACAACCTCCTCCTTGAGGCACAAATCCAAGCCAACAATCACAACCTCCTTCTTGAGGCAAACTCCAACAATCACAACCAACTCCCAATCACCAACCAATACAAGGATCACCTCTCAACTAGAGGGATACAACCCAAAGCACAAAGCTAAGAAAAGATTGGGTTACAACTTGGTGGTCACAACAACAACCACAAACAACTTCTTCTTCTCCCACACAAATATCCTATAGATATAGATAGTAGATTTTAGCTCAAGTGTGGAGAAAACCAAAGGAATGGAAATCAAAAATCACAAAGAAAAATCCTTGGGAAAAACTGAAACAAAGATAGAGAAGTTCAATTAAAATCCTTTCCCAAAACCCTTTCTTTGATTTTCCAAACCCTAACAAAAACACCAAATGTATTGTTCAAGTTGAGCTCAAAAACTTCTTTTGATTGCTGTAAAAACACCAGAGAGTATGAAAATTTCGCACAAAAATTCTTAGAGAAAAACTCTTACAAATGGGGTATTTATAGGCAATTATCAGAAAATAGCCGTTGACAGAAATTTGCCAGAAATAGCCTTCCGGTCGACCGGCCCGGTCGACCGTCCAACGGTCAATTTTTGACCGTTGGCAACTAACGGTCGACCGGTCCGGTCGACCGAATAATCCCGAGAGCAGACTATTCTGCTCCGGTCGACCGTCCCGGTCGACCGCTGGCTGTGCCAGAAACGTGCACAGGTTTGTGCACGTCGTCGGTCGACCGTGACGGTCGACCGGCTACATGCGGTCGACCGATACGGTCGACCGAACTAGCCTGGCAGGCAGCAAATAGGTCAGAAAACTGAGGTAAAAAATATTCCAATAAATCTCACAAAATCTCTAAAATTCCACAAAAATAGTTTTATCATTTTATATTGAAATACAAACTTGTGTTAAAAATCTTAACACAAATTTCAAACATATTTGACTATTTTTGTGTCATAGAAATTTTGCCAAAAATCAAAAACCGTATTTTCTAAAACCTTGTATTTTGAATAGAAAATACACATTGTCTAAAACTCATCCATGATACAAAAATATGATATTTAAACACTTTGAAGCATATTGTATATGAATAGAAATTCAATATACAAGAAACATATATATATCATTATTTTTGTCATTAAGTCCAAAAATATGTTTTGTTGTAAATACCAAAACATAAAACACATGGAATAGATTATCAAACAAAGTTTGTCTAAACAATGAAGCATGCATGTATATAGAACAAATCTAATATACATAAACCATGTAAACTTGTTTTGATAAAAATCTATTCATGAAAACCAAGATCGGTTAAACCTAAAACCGAAAATCAAAACATAAAAGGTGTGTGTTGAGAACTTGAGCTTATCATACTATTCTAATCTTTACAATTAGGATCTAAACTCAAAACTAAAACTATGGATACCTAAGTCTTCTTGTAGAGCGCAATCTCCAAGTTAGAGCGCAATCTCCAAGTCGGCTCGATCCAACAACTCTTGATTCACCGGGCAAGTGCTATATATGATCTTTGACGCTCGGGCTCTTGAATCAATATGTGAAAGATGTGTGGAAGCTTTCACCAACTAATATCTTGATTAATGATCTGAAACTTAAACATCACAAGATTATTAGTACACATAACTACATGAGTTAATCATCATCAAAACTAGAGTGGAAGGCCTTTGGGCCAACAATCTCCCCCTTTTTGATGATGACAAAACTCATGGAGTTATATATGCATGGATTAAAGTAAAGCTTCAAAGAAGCTCCCCCTTAACTCATGCATAACAATAAAACATATAAGATATGCAATGGATGTTCTTAAAAACATGTTTATATGTGTTTAAAACAATATCAAAACATGCTCTTGATACCAATAAAAATGAAACATAAAACATGCACATAAAACATGCATAGATATGCATATAAACAAGGCTTCTTTTCATCAAATGTAAACTATATGCAAACACAAATATGCATATAAAACTCAAATTCTTCTCCCCCTTTTTGTCAATCATCAAAAAGGGTTAAAATAAAAGCAAAAACAATAAATTTCTTCTCCCCTTTTTGTTCAAAGTAAAGAACTAATAAAGGGTCAAATCAAATATGATACCAAAAAAATGTGGCAATGAATTGTATATTGATACCAATTGAAAAACAACAAATCAATTGAAATCAAAACGAGAACATATTGAAAACTCAAAAAAAATGAAAATCTTGATACCAATTAGTAAGTAAACAAATAACCTATCAATTGTAAACAGACAAACTAGATACCAATTTTAGAAATTAAACAATACTAATTTCGAATTTCCTTAAAAACAAATCTTGATACCAAATGAAACTATTATTCTAAAAAAAGATACCAATTGAAAAGTAAATTAATTGAAAATATGCTTTAACATTGTTTCAATTTGAAAAGTTCAAGCTAAGCATAAACAAAATTTGTGATATCTTGAAGCACAAATAAATCATCTATATATGTATGTAAGAGACAGATACCAATAGAAATTGATACTATATGAAGTGTAAGCATACATATATAAAACAAAACATATATGAGTATACAAAAGGATGTCATGTTGATACCAATTGAAAGAGTTCAATGATACCAATTGAAACAACAATAAATACAAGTGTATATCTCATATCAACTACCACCCAATCATGTGCAAGTTTAAAAATGATTTTCATTATAAAGAATACAAGAACATGATCTCCCATCCAACCGCCCTTGATGGTAGGGGTTTTCAAAATAGATTTGAAATTATAGTTCGTTTGAAAATCTCTACCAAAATGAAGAATATCGCAACTAGTTAAATGGAGGGTAAACTAGTACAAAATCCTTCGAGTAAGGAATAACAAAAATGTTTTTCATGAACACATGTAACTCACATGGCACTAAACACTCAAAATCTAGATAGCACAAATTGTACTCATGAAAACTAAATCATGAGAAAACATTAAATAGGGTGAGTGTACAAGTGTTGTGTGAAACATATCATCATAAAAATGGACAATCAAGCTCAATTGAAATTCCTTTAAAATATAAACATATGAAAACTAAATTTTCATTACTAAAGGAAATCTCCTAAAAACATGAAAATCTAAACTCTTCATTAAAAGTCAATTTATACTTCAAGGTATATGTATGTTTAGACAAAGCAAAAGTATACATACATATCCCTAAACACAATTGAGTCCAAATATAGATTTGCATGAAAAGCAAATGACTCAAGGGGCATACATGTATATCTTAAGGTTTGGCAAAATAGACATATACATGAAGTTAAAACAAAACATGTAAAATGATGAATACAAGTCAAATGCAAGAATCATCAAAACTAGATTATATTAGTACATCAAGTGAAAACAATTGAGCGTTTAAGCACAAACATATATAAAGGTCTATTTGTAGCTCACTAGTTGTACAAGTATAAATCCTAGTTTTAATGAAAACTATCATTCAAGCAAGTAGTCACAACATGAAGCATAAAACGGGTCAACAAAAGAATCATAGTCAACCAATCAATATGAAAAAAAAACATGAATTATTAAAACAAAAGAATCATAGTCAACCATATGATTTGCATGACAAAGACATGTGCATTAGAACTATGAACAACATGATAGCTAAACATAAAGAGAACACAAAATAAGGGTCCATACTAAACATGGGTGATCTCATAAGCTAATCATGCATGTCAAGGGTCTAACAAACATGGCATAAATCATACTAAAACATGAGTCATCAAAACAAATCATCATATAATCATAAACCTCCAAATGGTCATAATGCAAATGTATATGCATTAGATCTAGGGTATACATGTTAGTTCTAAAACAAGGTGAGAACACTAAGTATAGATCCATATGAACATAGGTGCTCAAGTAACTAAACATGTATAACACTAATCTAACCAACATAGCATAAGCACAATGAACAAAACATGCTATGAATAGATGAGCATGTAAAAGCATAAAAATGGGAGTTAGAGAATGATACCAAAACCGATGAAGGTGCATCTCTAGTTCTCCAAACCACGGTAGTCCTCCCACCAAATCTCCTTGAGAGTGAAGCATCCAAATGGTTCTCTTTTAAGCTTAGAATGCATCCACCTCAAGGCACCAATGCCCTCAAGTGATGCGAGAGCTCCCACCTACATCAAAAGCCAAAGAGGTGGTTTTTGGTACCCATTTTCTAGTGGGTCCACGAGGGTTAGTTTCTTTTCTCACCCAAACATAATTAGTTGCTAAATTTTCATGATAAATGCGATCATAGCAAAATCTAGAAAGGTGGCCTTTTCGACCACAATGTGTACATGTGTACACGTGAGCATACATATGATGGTGGTGATCATGAAAAGCAAGTGTATGCATAGATGGGTGTGCATGCAAGGTTGGAACTTGTTTCTTGCGAACCAAGGTTTCCAATCGTGTGTGATTCATGGCACAATGGCTCAAAGTGGAGCCCAAATAATCAACACTTTTCTTCAAATTATTTATATCATTTTCTATGCTAGAAGACAAAGTGGAGCATGCAATAGGTGTGCAAGAAGTAGGAGCTACACTAGCATGGCAAACATCAATATCATTTTGCAAAGATTTATTTTAATCAAAACCAAATCCAATTCTTTTGTAATTGAATCAATTTTATTTTTCAAATTAAGATTTTCTTTGAAAACAAGATCCAATCTAGAAGACAAAACCTCATTGTGTTCTACAACATCATCAAAATCATTTTTGTTTTTCAAATCTTCAATCTCTCTAAGTGCAAGTTCAAGTTGAGATTGTAGTGAGTCACGTTCACTAGTGATCTCTTCTTTCTCTTGCAAAACCAATTCAAAATTAGAGCATAAATCCTTTAATTCATTTTTCAACACAAGATTATCATCTTTCAACAAATCATGTTTTTCCAACAAATTTTCAAGCTTTTGAGCAAGTTCCATATTTAAAGTTTGAACTTCAAAACAACCATGGTAATAGGAACTAGAGCTATCATCAATATGAGAATCCGATTGTACCTCAAGGGAGTTCTTCCCTTGGACCATGAGGCAATGCTCTTCGGACTTTTCTCTCTTAGATCTCCTCATCTTGTTGATAATCCTTGGAAGCTCGGGAGAGGTCAAGATGCTCCAAACTGTAAAAGCCGAATCATAGCGATCAAAAATAGGTAAAAGATGTTCATTTAGAGATGCTAGAAGTGTCCTAAGGGCTAATGCATTGGCCTTCTTATGCTTGCTACTATTAGGGAGGGATTCTATAGTGATGGCTTGATAAACTAAATGTCCTAGTCCTTTTAGATGTCTAATCATGTCAACTTTCCAAGAATCAAGTCTAAAATGGTCAAACATAGGAGGACTATCCATGAGTACAAACTAGTATGAGTGCAAATGAAAATTGCAAATGAAGATTAGCAAACCAAGATCTCACTCCTAGGTGGTTAAACCTAAATATCAGGAGCGCTAGCTCTGATACCAATTGAAAAGTCACCTAGAGGGGGGTGAATAGGTGACAATGCTAATCTATGGAACTAAATGCGGAATTTAATAACTTAATGCAAATTACACTCAAGTGCTATCAACAAGTGATGCACACAACCAAGCCAAGCAAATATGAATGAGCAATGTAAATAAATGCAAGGCACAAAGTAAAGAGAGAGAGAGAGAGAGAGAGAGAGCCAATGGATCAAGCGCAAACAACTAGATATGTTATCGAGGTTCGAGCACCCAGCTCTACATCCCCGCCTTCGACACACGAAGGATTTCCACTAGCTCGTCCACCTAGGACCCTTTACAAGGAGTACCCAACTCCTCTCTTTACAACCTCCTCCTTGAGGCACAAATCCAAGCCAACAATCACAACCTCCTTCTTGAGGCAAACTCCAACAATCACAACCAACTCCCAATCACCAACCATACAAGGATCACCTCTCAACTAGAGGGATACAACCCAAAGCACAAAGCTAAGAAAAGATTGGGTTACAACTTGGTGGTCACAACAACAACCACAAACAACTTCTTCTTCTCCCACACAAATATCCTATAGATATAGATAGTAGATTTTAGCTCAAGTGTGGAGAAAACCAAAGGAATGGAAATCAGAAATCACAAAGAAAAATCCTTGGGAAAAACTGAAACAAAGATAGAGAAGTTCAATTAAAATCCTTTCCCAAAAACCCTTTCTTTGATTTTCCAAACCCTAACAAAAACACCAAATGTATTGTTCAAGTTGAGCTCAAAAACTTCTTTTGATTGCTGTAAAAACACCAGAGAGTATGAAAAATTTCGCACAAAAATTCTTAGAGAAAAACTCTTACAAATGGGGTATTTATAGGCAATTATCAGAAAATAGCCGTTGACAGAAATTTGCCAGAAATAGCCTTCCGGTCGACCGGCCCGGTCGACCGTCCAACGGTCAATTTTTGACCGTTGGCAACTAACGGTCGACCGGTCCGGTCGACCGAATAATCCCGAGAGCAGACTATTCTGCTCCGGTCGACCGTCCCGGTCGACCGCTGGCTGTGCCAGAAACGTGCACAGGTTTGTGCACGTCGTCGGTCGACCGTGACGGTCGACCGGCTACATGCGGTCGACCGATACGGTCGACCGAACTAGCCTGGCAGGCAGCAAATAGGTCAGAAAACTGAGGTAAAAAATATTCCAATAAATCTCACAAAATCTCTAAAATTCCACAAAAATAGTTTTATCATTTTATATTGAAATACAAACTTGTGTTAAAAATCTTAACACAAATTTCAAACATATTTGACTATTTTTGTGTCATAGAAATTTTGCCAAAAACCAAAAACCGTATTTTCTAAAACTTGTATTTTGAATAGAAAATACACATTGTCTAAAACTCATCCATGATACAAAAATATGATATTTAAACACTTTGAAGCATATTGTATATGAATAGAAATTCAATATACAAGAAACATATATATATCATTATTTTTGTCATTAAGTCCAAAAATATGTTTTGTTGTAAATACCAAAACATAAAACACATGGAATAGATTATCAAACAAAGTTTGTCTAAACAATTGAAGCATGCATGTATATAGAACAAATCTAATATACATAAACCATGTAAACTTGTTTTGATAAAAATCTATTCATGAAAACCAAGATCGGTTAAACCTAAAACCGAAAATCAAAACATAAAAGGTGTGTGTTGAGAACTTGAGCTTATCATACTATTCTAATCTTTACAATTAGGATCTAAACTCAAAACTAAAACTATGGATACCTAAGTCTTCTTGTAGAGCGCAATCTCCAAGTTAGAGCGCAATCTCCAAGTCGGCTCGATCCAACAACTCTTGATTCACCGGGCAAGTGCTATATATGATCTTTGACGCTCGGGCTCTTGAATCAATATGTGAAAGATGTGTGGAAGCTTTCACCAACTAATATCTTGATTAATGATCTGAAACTTAAACATCACAAGATTATTAGTACACATAACTACATGAGTTAATCATCATCAAAACTAGAGTGGAAGGCCTTTGGGCCAACAAAGCTTGTGGGGCTTGCGTGTGTACGGGACTAGGGAGTCCGAGGGCTTGTAGGTGTTGCGGCACCGGGGAGAGATCCATTGGGATCTTGTATAGTGGAAATCCTTCGTGTGTCGAAGGCGGGGATGTAGAGCAAGTGTGCTCGAACCTCGAAATATACCCTTGTGTTTGCGATTGCTCATTCTCTCTCTTTGTCTCTTTTATATCTTGCATGCTTTAATTGTACATGCTTGATATTCATATTGTGCTTAATTGATATACTTGCGTGGGATTGTTTGCTAACACTTGTATTCAACCAAGAGAGCCAACGCGGCACCTCAACCCATTTAAGGGGAATCTAGAGGAGTTAGTTCAGAGCCCTTCACGGGGAATTCGGCTACACTCTTGTGTTATACGTGGTGTTTAGTGTAATAGTTTGTTTTAGGTCATAATAGTATTTAATTCCGCATTATTTGTCATTAAGTGACCATTAGATCAGCCATCACCTATTCACCCCCCTCTAGGTGAACTTTCAAATTGTACATAGAAATTATGTACAACTACTCTCAACTCATGAAAACTATGTTTACATCCCGTTTAAACTCTATTCGATTTTTATAAGGCCTAGTTTAGGCCAATCTGGGTGAAAGTTTGACTTTTAGTTAAAAATTTAAATTAAGACTAAAACTAGTTTAATTAGTAGTACTTGTGCATAAAAACAATGTAATATTACTTTCGGCTCTTGAAAACCATATTTCCTCCCCATTTTGGCCCAATTCGGCTCTTATAAGGCCTAGTTCAGGCCATTCGAGATCGAAAATTTTACTTTGTCAAGCATACCAACTAAGAATAAAAATAAGATTAATTAGCAGTAATTATACATAGAAACTATGTAATATACTTTCGGCTCTGAAAAACCATATTTTCTTCCTGTTTGTTCAATATTCGGCTCTTTTAAGCCTAGTTCACTACTCATGCCTGAAAGTTTGACTTTTGGTCAAACTTTTACATTCATACTAGAAACAAGGGTCATGAGTAGTAGTTATACATAGAAACTATGTAAAACTTCACCTGATTCTTGAAAACCAGATTTTCTACCCTTTAGGTCGTTCCTGCAATGTCTAGTTAAGGCCAATCGGGCTAAAAGTTTGACAGTTAGTTAGCTTCTCAATAAGAATAAAACAACTTTAATTAGTCGTAATTATACATAGAAACTATGAAATATGACTCCCGATTTTTGAAAACAACGTTTTCTCCCTGTTTAGCCCTTTTCGGCTCTTTAAGGCCTAGTTTAGGTCATTCGGGTAGAAAATTTAACTTTTATTTAAATTTCTAAACTAAGACTAGAAATAATTTTATTTAGTAGTATTGTACATAGAGGCTATGTAATACTACTTTCGGCTCTTAAAAACCAAGTTTTCTCCCCGTTTGGACCCAATTCAGCTCTTATAGGCCTAATTCAGGTCAGTTGGGGCTGAAAGTTTGATTTTTTGACAAGTTTCTCAATTAGGATTAGAAACAAGGTTAATTAGCAGAAATTTTATATAGAAATTATGTAATACCACTCACGGCTCTTGAAAACCTTGTTTACTCCCCAATTGGGCCCTATTCGGCTCTTATAAGGCCGTTCAGGTCATCCGGTGCTGAAAGTCTAACTTTTAGTCAAACTTTCCAATTAACACTAAAAAAAAGGTCATTTAATATTAATTATACATAGAAATTATGTAATATTAGCTCTTAAAAATCACGTTTACTCCCCGTTTTAGCCCTATTAGGCCTCACAAGGCCGTTCAGGCTAATATGGGCTAAAATTTGATTTAGATCAAACTTCCTAATTATGACTAGAAACAAGGTTAATTTGTAGTAATTTACATAAAAACTATCTAGTAATACTCCCGCCTCTTGAAAGCCACGTTTTCTACCCATTTAGGCCCCATTTAGCTCTAATAATAAGGCTAGTTCAGGCCAATCAGGTTGAAACTTTGCTTTTTGGTCAAGTTTCCCAATTTAGAGTAGAAATAAAGTTTATTAGTAGTAATTATACATTAAACCTATGTAAATTCTCATGGCTCTTGAAAACCATATTTTCCCCTATCTGGGCCTTATTTGTCTCTCACGGGGCCTAGTTCACGCAATTCGGGGCTGAAAATTTTGACTCTTGGACAAGTTTCCCATTAAGGACTTAAGACAAGGTTAATTAGTAGTAAGTATATGAAAACTATTTAATATTAATCTGGCTCTTGAAAACTATTTTTTCTTCCCGTTTGGGCCTAATTCGCTTCTTATAATGCCAAGTTCAGACAATCAGGACTGAAAGTTTGACCTTTGGTTAATCTTTCCAACTAAGACTAGAAAAGTTTAATTAGTATTAATTGAATAAAGAACTATGTAATAGTACTCTCGGCTCTTGAAAATCACGTTTTCTCCCCGTTTGGGTCTCATACGGCACTTATCAGGCCTAGTTTAGGTTAATCAGGCTAAAAGTTTGACTTTTTTGTTAAAATTTTAAATTAAATAAGGTTAATTAGTTGTAATTATGCATTGAAACTATGTAATATTAATCTCCGCTCCTGAAAACCAAGTTTTCAGCCATTCGGGCTCTATTCAGCTCCTATATGGCCAGTTTAATTCAATCGGTATTAAAAGCTTGACTTTTAAAAGTTTCCAATTAAGACTAGAAAAAAGGTTAATTTATCGAAATTTTATGTAGAAACTATGTAATACCACTTACGGCTCTTGAAAACCATGTTTTCTTCTAGTTTTGGGCCTATTTGGCACTTAAATTGCCTAGTTCAGGCTAATCGGTGCTTCAAGTTTGTCTTTTGTTCTAGCTTTCTAACTAAACTAGAAATAAGTTTAATTGGTAGCAATTATATATGGAAACTATGTAATACTTCTCCCGGCTCTTAGAAAATCACATTTTCTCCCTGTTTGGGCCCTATTCGGTTCTTATAAGTTTTATTCAGACCAATTAGGCAGAAAGTAAGACTTATATTCGAACTTTCAAATTAAGCCTAGAAAAAAGTTTAATTAGTAGTAATTGTATATAAAAACTAGGTAATTCTACTCCCGGCTCTTGAAAACCACATTTTCTTCCCCGTTTGGGCCCTATTAAGCTCTTATTATAATGCCAATCGGGGCTGAAAGTTTGACTT
The DNA here is from genome assembly GCA_038442645.1 of Agave tequilana. Classification (NCBI taxonomy): domain Eukaryota; kingdom Viridiplantae; phylum Streptophyta; class Magnoliopsida; order Asparagales; family Asparagaceae; genus Agave; species Agave tequilana. The sequence continues at coordinate 29,445 of JAVJIF010021669.1, forward strand.
TTATTCAAAGTTCTGAATTAAGACTAGAAACAAGTTTAATTACAAATAAATTTACATAGAAACTATGTAATACTGCTCACGGCATTGAAAACCATGTTTTCTCCCCGTTAGAGCTCTATTCGTCTCTTATAAGCTCGTTAAGGCCAATAATGGATGAATTTTGATTTTTAGGTTCCGAATTAAGACCAAAATCTAGATTAATTTGTAAGTAATGTACATAGAAACTATGTAGTACTACTCCTGTTTCTTGAAAGCCATGTTTTCGCCCTGTTTTGGACCCATTCGGCTCTAAAAAGGGCTAGTTTAGGCCAATCTGGTCTGAAAGTTTAATTTTTGCTAAAGCTTCCAATTTAGAGTAGAAATAAAGTTTATTAGTAGTAATTATACATTGAACCAGTGTAATACCTCTTATGGCTCTTGAAAACCATACTTTCTCCCCGTTTGGTTCTAATTCGGCTATTATAAGGCTTATTTCAGGCCAAGTAGGATTGAAAGTTTGACTTTTAGTTAAACATCCCAACTAAGTCTAGAAACAAGGTTAATTAATAGTAATTGTATATAAAAACTATGTAATATTTTTAGTCAAACATCCCTTTTGGGCCCTATTCACCTCTTATAATTCCTAATTCAGGCTAGTCGGGTTGAAAGTTTGAATTTTGGTCAAACTTCTCAATTAAGATTCGAAAAAATTTAATTATTAGTAATTATATATAGAATTTATGTAATACTACTCTCGGATATTGAAAACCCTATTTTCTCCCGTTTGGCCAATCGGGGCTGAAGTTTGACTTTTGGTTAAACTTATCAATTAATACTAGAAAGAAGGTTAATTAGTTGTAATTATACATAGAAACTAAATAATGTTAATCTCGGCACTTGAAAACTACGTTTTGTGCACGTTTGGGCCCTATTCTGTTTTTATATGGCCTAGTCCAAGGTAATCGGGACTGAAAGATTGACTTTTGGTTAAACATCCTAATTAAGACTAGAAACTAGTTAAATTAGTAGTAATTATAAGTAGAAAATATGTAATCCTAAATTCTGGTTCTTTAAAATCACATTCCCATTTAGGCCTAATCGGCTATTATAAGGCCTAGTTCAGTTCAATCGCGGCTGAAAGTCTGACTTTTGGTTAAACTTCCTAATTAAGACTCGAAAGAAGGTTAATTAATAGTAATTATATAAAGAACTATGTAATACCACTTACGGCTCTTGAAAACAATATTTTCTCCCGTTTGGTTCTTATTATTCACCTCTTACAAGGCTTAGTTTAGGCCGATCGAGGCTGCAAGTTTGACTTTTAATCAAAGTCTCAAATTATGAATAGAAATAAGGTTAATTAGTAGTAATTATATATACAAACTATGTAGTACCATTCACGGCTCTTGAAAACCATATTTTCTCCCTATTTAGGCTTTATTCAGTTCTAATAAGGTAGTTCAGGCCAATGGGGGCTAAAAGATTGACTTTTGTCAAATTTTTATATTAAGATTAGAAACAAGTTTAATTAGGAGTAATTGTACAGAGAAACTATGTAATACTACTCCCGGCACTTGAAAATCACGTTTTCTTCCTATTTGGGCTCAATTCGGCTCTTATAAGGCCTATTTCAGGCCAATTGGGATTGAAAGATTGACTTTTGGTCATCCTAATTTAGACGAGACACAAGGTTAATTAATAGCAATTATACAGCGAAACTATGTAATACCACTCATGGCTCTTGAAAGGCATATTTTCTCCCCGTTTGGGTCCTATTCGGTCTTTATAATGCATACTTCAGGCCAATTGGGGCTGAATTTTTGACTTTTGATCAAACTTCCCTAATAAGACTAGAAATAAGGCTAATTGGTAATAATTATTTATAGAAACTATGTAATACCATCATGGCTCTTGAAATCCTTATTTTCTACCCGTTTGGGCCCTAGTCGGCTCATATAAGGCCTAGTTCATGCCAATTAGGCTGAAAGTTTGCCATTTGGTCAAACTTCCCAATTAAGATTATTAAAAAGATTAATTAGTTAATTGTGCATCGAAACTATATACTGCTACTTCTGGCTCATGAAATCTACGTTTTCTCTCCATTTGGGCACTATTTGGCTCTTTAAGGCCTAGGCTAATTGTTACTAAAAGGTTGACTTTTAGTCAAACTTCTACATTAAGATTAGAAACAAGGCAAATTAGCAGAATTGTACATAAAAACTATGAAATACCAGTCACAGCTCTTGATAATCATATTTCTCCCCATTTAGGCCACATTTGGTTCTATATGGCCTAGTTCAGACCAATTGGTGCTGAAAGTTTTACTTTTGATCAAACTTCTAAATTAATACAAGATAAAAGTTTAATTAGTAATAATTGTATATATAAACTATGTAATATCACACATGGCTCTTGAAAATCAAGATTTTTTCCCATTCAGACCTTATTCGACTTTTATAAGACCTAGTTCAGGATAATCATGGATGAAAGATTTGACTTTTTGTCAAACTTCTTAATTAAGAGTAGAAATAAGGTAATTAGTAGCAATTGTACATTGAAACTGTGTAATCAGGTTAATCAGGCGTGAAAGTTTGACTTTTGGTCGAACTTCACAATTATGACTAGAAATAAGTGTCATTAGTAGTAGTAATTATACATAAAAATTTATACAAAAAAGCTATGTCATACTTCTCTCGACTCTTGAAAACTATGTTTTCTTCTAGTTTAAGCCCTATTCGGCTCATATAAGGACTAGTTCAGTCCAATTGTTGATGAAAGTTTAACTTTTAATAAAACTTCCCAATTAACACTAGAAACAAGGTAAATTAAAAGTAATTATACATAAAAATTATGTAATACGACTCGGCTCCAGAAAACCATATTTTTCTTTTGGGCCTTATTCAGCTCTAATAAGGCCCAATAGCCAATGGGGGCTCAAAGTTTGACTTTTGTTCAAAATTCATTAGTACTACTCCAGGCTCTTGAAAATCACATTTTCTCACCTTTGGGCACTATTCGGGTCTTTTAATAAAGCCTAATTCAGGCCAATCGATGTTGAATGTTTGACACTGAGTTAAACTTTCTAATTAAGACGAGAAGTGATTAAATTAGTAGTAATTGTACATATAAACTTTGTAATACTACTTTGGCTCTTAAAAACACGTTTTCTCTGCATTTAGGCATAATTTGGCTCTTAATAAGGCCTAATTTTGGCCAATCTGAACTAAAAGTTTGACATTTGGTCAAACTTTCTAATTCAGATTAGAAGGAAGATTAATAAGTAGTGACTGTATATAGAAACAATGTAATACTACTCACCGCTCTTGAAATCCATGTTTTCTTTCCATTTGAGCCCTATTCAGCTCTTGTAAGGCCTAATTCAGAAAATCAGGGCTGAAAGTTTTACTTTTGATCAAACTTTCCATTTAAGATGAAATAAGGTTAATAAGCATTAATTATATAGAGAAACCATTTAATAGTACTCAAGGCTCTTGAAAATCATGTCTTCTGCACGATATGGCCCTATTCTGCTCTTATAAGGCCCCATCTGGTTAAATGATTGACTTTTGATCAAATTTCTCAATTTATAAGGCCTAATTTAAGCCAATCGGGGCTGAAAGTTTGATTTTTGGTAAACTTCCCAATTAAGATTAGAAACAAGGTTAATTTTTTGTAATTATATAGAAACTATATATTATATAATATTAATTTTGGCTCTTGGAAACCACATTTGTGCACGTTTGGATTCGGTTCTTTTTATGGCATAATTCAAGGCAATCGGCCTAAAAGTTTAATTTTTGGTCAAACTTTCAAATTAAGACTAGAAACATGTTTAATTAGTAGTAATTATATATAGAAACTATGTAATATTAAATTCTGGCTCCTGAAAATCACGTTTCTCCCTATTTATGCCTAATCGGCTATTATAAGGCCTAGCTCAGGTTAATCGGGGCTGAAAGTTTGACTTTTGGCCAAACTTCCTAATTAAGACCCAAAAGAAGGTTAATCAGTAATAATTATACGTAGAACTATGTAATACCACTACGGTTCTTAAACCCATGTTTTCTCTCTGTTTGGGCCCTATTCTGCACTTATAAGGCCTAGTTCAGGCCAATCGAGACTGAAAGTTTGATTTTGGTCAAGCTTCCAAATTAGGAATAGACATATGGTTAATTAGTAGTATATGTACATAGAAACTATATAGCACCACTCACGGCTCTTGAAAACTATAATTTCTCCCTATTTGGGCGCTATTCAGCTCCTATAAGGCCTAGCTCAGGCCAATCGGGGCTAAAGCTTGACTTTTAGCCAAACATCTCAATTTAGACAATTTAAAGTTAATTATTAGAAATTGTACATAGAAACTATGTAATGCCACTCTCAAAAACCTTGTTTTCTCCCCATTTGGGCCTTTCGATTTTTATAAGGCCTAGTTCAGGCTAATCACGTTGAAATTTTGACTTTCGGTCAACTTCTCTAGTAAGACAAGAAATAAAGTTAATTTGTAGTAATTATACATAGAAACTATGTAATACTACTCTCGGCTCTTAAAAGCCATGTTTTCTAACCCTTTGGCCCTTACACGGCTCCTATAAGGCCTAATTCAGGCAAATCGTGGCAGAATGGTTGACATTTGGTCAATGTTCCAATTAAAACTACAAATAGGTTAAAATAGTAGTAAGTGTACATAAAAACAGTACTACTTTCGGCTCATTTAAGCCCTATTAGGCACCATTTGGCTCTTTTAAGCCCTAATTCTGGCCAATCGTGGCTGAAAGTGACTTTTATTCGAAATTTCACATTTAGACTAGAAAAAAGATTAATTAATAGTAATTAAATATAGAAACTACATTACACTACTCTTGGCTCTTAAAAATCACATTTTCTACCTATTTGAGCTCTACTCACCTCCCTAGAAGGCCTAGTTCAGGCCAATTAGCGCTAAAAGTATGACTTTTGGTCAAAGTTTTCAATTAAGACTGGAAACAAGGTTAACTAATAGTTTTTGTACATAGAAACTATGTAATACTACTCCCGGCTCATGAAAATCATGTTTTCTCCGTGTTGGCCCTATTTGGCTTTAATAAGGCCTAGATTAGGCCAATCAGGGTTGAAAGTTTAATTTTTGGTCAAACTTTTCAATTTGGAGCAGAAATAAGTTAAATTAGTAGTAATTGTACATTAAAACTGTGTAATACTATTTTCAGCTCTTGAAACGATGTTTTCTCCCATTTGGGCACTGTTTGGCTCTTTTAAGGCCCATTTCTGGCTAATCGGGCCGAAAGGTAGACTTTTGGTCAAACTTTCACATCAAGACTATAAAATATTAATTAGTATTAATTGTAAATAAAACAATATAATACTACTATCGACTCTTGAAAATCACGTTTTCCCCCTGTTTGGTCCCAATTCGACTCTTATAAAGCCTAATTCAGGCCAATCAGGGCTAAAAGCTAGACAATTGGACAAACTTCCCAAATAAAACTAGGTAATCTGTCATATTTGTATAAAAAACTATGTAATACTACTCTCGGCTCTTGAAAACCACATTTTCTCCTCTTTTGGGCCCTATTTGGC
>JAVJIF010021669.1:42500-52500 GCA_038442645.1 Agave tequilana
GTTATCCTTGTTAATTTTCCATAATTTTTAATGGTGAGTTGTTTGATGTTACTAATTTTTCATTTGTTGGTTCATAATACTTTGTTGAAAGATCCCGTCTTTGATTACACTATGGTCAGCTCCTGAATCAATCATGGCTGTGAAAGTCACTTTGGAATTGTTAACTGCAAGGGTTATTAGTATGAACCATTTTTGATAATTAAATCCTTTGATGACTGAAATAAATTTAGAGTTTGAAGGTTCAGTTGTTAAGACAGTGATTTCATTTAATGAGAATGGTGGTTCCTCTATTGCAATTTCTTTTCCTTTATTAATGTTATGTTGAATGATACACATTTGTGTTTCATTGGCTAAATTCTTTGTTTTTACGTGCTGTAGATCTTCTTTAATGTGTTGAATTTCTTCTTTTAATTGTTTTATTTCTACTTGGATTTCGTGAATATCTTTTGGTTTGGTCCTTAGGCTCGTATTAATTAGATAGGTTTCAAAAAGTTTTGAAAACTAAAAGGTTGAGTTAGCAGATTATCTTTCTCGTCTTCTTCATTTATTATTAGGGTTTTTAATTTCTCTAAGTGTTCCTTTTGTTTTTCTTGGTCAGGAATTTGTTAAATCATATCAAATATTAATTCTTTTGATTTTGAATTGTTTGTCCTTACAGTATTTCCCTTAATCATGTTGATTTGTTTACACGCACAAGTGATTTTGTCAGAATTATTTGAGCTTGATGAATTATAAAAGTCATCGTTATCGGATATTTTATTGATCTCAGAATAGATTTGTAGTCTCTCTTTTAATTTTTCTTTTATAGTTATTTCTACTCCTGATAGATCATCTATAATTTCACTAATTTTATTTTTCCTTTTTGATTTGCATCTATTTGAAGTGTGCCCTGGTTTCCCACAATTGTAACAGGTGATTGGTTTGGATTTATTTTGATAATAGTTATCATTTGAATAATTTTGAGAATTCTTATGTTTTCTTGGTATGTATTTTTTTATGAGTAATCATCTTTTGATTGTATCTTTTTTCTTTTGAGGGAGCCCTTATTCCTGTGATACCAAACGCTTCACAGAAGGAACCCATTTCTTTACGTTTGTTGCCATACTTGGCTTGGAATTTTAACTCTTGGCATGCTTGTAATGCTTCTTTTTTAACGAATGCAAATAATTGACCATATGTTATGGTACTAAAATCAATGTTGTCATCTTCAACTCCCATGGCCTTTTTAATACTTGTAAAAACTCTTTGGGAGAATAAATTGGGTAATCCTGTTATGAATTTTTCTTTCCAAAAAGACTTGGTTGAATCAGATCGTTTTAATAGATGAGTCAGGAACATGTCTTTATACCATCTGAAATCGGAAAGGGTTGGACATCTTAAATTAGTAAGGAATATTTTTGAAGATCCTAATTCCTCTGCAGGGTTTCCTACAAAGTGTGTTGCTATCGTGACAATGAGATAATTGGCTGAATCATTTTTCTTAGTAATAGTTCCTTGAGCATCTTCTACTTCAATTCATTGTTTAGGATGGTTTGTTTTTCCTCTAGGGTTAATGAATTATCCCACCAATATTTTAATTGCCCAGTGAATCCAGTGACTATGTAAACTGTGGCATTTTGTTCTGGTAACCTATTTGTTTTGTAGGCTGTTACGGCCATACCTATTTCTTGTAAAGTATTGAGTATTTCATATTCACTTTTCCCGTCTATATTCCATTCATAGACGGAGGTACCATCATAACTTGATTTGAATATTGCCTTTTCTTCGTATTGAATATCCGGAGGTGTTGGCCTAGGGTAGTAATTCTTAGTGTCGCCTCTGCGCCAGTTATATGAATTATGGTTGTTACTCCAGTTATTTCTATATGAATTATTATTTTTCTTATATTTTGTATTAATTCGATCAATTTCTAAGTTTTGGTCTGCTCCTTGAATATCATCTTCTATTTGATTTACCTGCTGTATTAATGAATTATTTGAATTATCTGAATCGTCATCAGATTCTGATTTATCGTGTTTTTCAATAGTGTTTAGTTTTGAAGTACTTGGAGTGTTCTCATTAATCTTATCCAAGGCTTGAGTTATTCTTCCTAGTAAACTTATCAGTTGAATCTTCTCTTCGTATTCTACTGCTAAACTATTTGGTTGGAAATGTGGTGTTGAATAACTTTGTGGAAACTTAAGGTTTGAATCCTTTTGATTTTTCTTAATCTCTGTCGTTAAGTAGTCAATTTGCTGTGTTATAGTATGTAATAATTGATTTGAATAGTTGTTTTGATGGCATACCTTTTTAATATCTTCAATATTGAGTGGTTCATTAGTATTTTTTCCTCGTTTGAAAGGTGAAGCCGTGACTTCTCCTTCATTAGTTGTGATTTTTATGGATTGTAATGGTGGATGAATTGAAGTTACAATGTTTCCATCTGTCAGTTGCTACTTTTTATATAAACTTGTTTGGACATTAATTTGAGGTTGTTCGTATGGGTTTTGAATTCCTTGTTTTTCTAGATAATATTTTAACCATACTTCGAATTCGAAATCAAATTTGTTTTCTTCCATGGTGGTATTCCATTCTTTTACCAGTATCTCTTGGTATTTTGAATTAAATTTGTAAAACCAATTGGAATATTTGGATTTATTGAAGTCTTTCATTAATTCGAAGCTTCTATTGACGAATGGTTTAGTAATCATATTAATTTCTCCAGGGAAGTCTGCTCTCATTTGGGATGATGTTGGAGAGTAACTTTCTGGATTTACTTCTGGAAGAGGTGATTTGTGGAATACTTTGATTGGCTGTTGGAATGAATATTCTGAACATGATTTCCTACTAGGTTCTGCGTACCTATAGGAAGTTGAAGGTCTTTCCTTAAATGAATTAAATCTTATTAATACCGTTCCGTCAGTTTCTTCTATGATGTCAGAGATTTCTTTTCTCTCTATATCTCTAGAATTTGTGGATTTTCTATTTTGAATTCTTCTGGGATTGTAATCTCATTCCACTTTAGTCTCTTGGGGACGAAGGTCTTTGACTGTTCTGCTTCAATCTGGAGTAGGACAGTTTCCTCTTGGGTAGGTGAACTGATCATCTTGGACCTAGGGTTCATGTGAGAACTCATTAATTTGAAATACATTTTATACATGACCGCTACTTGCTCGGTGAATCTTTCGAACTCATCACCTTGCAAGTGGATGTCTAGGATCAATGAATCTAGGAATAGTGGGTCTGTTAAGGATACTGAGTAGTTGGGCATACAGTTGAAGTAAACTGGTCCATTACATATGTTGGTTTGAATCATGGATAGGATAGATGACTTGTATCTTTTGAGTCTTTTATCCCTTAAGGCTGTGTAAACAGGAATATCAATGCCAATGTGGACTAGAGGTTTAATGGCTATTTGTATTAATCCAAAATGAATATAGAAAATGGTTTTTGTTATGGACTGGTTTCTGATTCATACCGTGATCGGATTCATTTATTTCCTACATTAACCACTGCTTCTGTAAAACTACGGGGTCTCTGCTCTGACAGACTGTATTTCAAATTCCATTCAATCCTACCAAATTATGAAGATGAAGAATATCACCCAGCTCAGCATATAGTATTTGTTACCGAATACTATGGCTGGTGGGACTCTTTTCTAATTCAGTTCCTCTCCCCAAATGGAGACGAGTTTTACAACAAAGGACTCCATCCAGTGCCGCCAGAAATTTCCCCAATAAATTTAAGAATAGACAAAGTCTATACTCAAATACAACTGCAACAAATTATGGAAGCTTTTCCGTCCGGCTACCATATCTTCCACCATTCTTCAAATTGGATTTTTGCTACTAATGAACAAGGAATCCTAAAATTACTGGTACCAAAGTTCGATGGGAACTTCATTCATGAACCTCGCTGGCCGACATTCAGATAACAATCATAAAGAACAGACAACAGATTCCTTCACAGACAGCACTCCAGACAGCACTCAAGCAGATCCCTTCGCCGACAAGACTCAAAGCTGGCTCAAAAGCAGATTCCAAGGACGACGAGACTCAAAGCTGGCTTGCCGACAAGACTCAAAGATAAAGCAAAAGCAGATTCTAAAGCTGACAAGACTCAAAGCTGGCTCGCCGACAAGACTCAAAGATAAAGCAAAAGCAGATTCCAAGGACGACAAGACTCAAAGATAAAGCAAAAGCAGATTCCAAACCTGACATGACTCAAAGCTGAAGCAAAGCAGACTCGATAAGACTCTCGACGAGACACAAAGCAAGACTCCAGCCAACTCATCACTCCAGAAGGCTCGACGCCTTCCTATAAATTCAAGACTACTTCATCCATGGAGAGACAGAACTTGTAAGAGCAAAAATAGCAGAGCTTGTAATCTCCTCTTAAAAATCCTCCTTCTCTCCTTCTTAAGAATAACAAGTTGTATTCAAGTTACTTCCTGTATCCAGAGACACTTAATTCAAGCCAAGCCTCTGTAAGCTCTCACTTTTGTAATTCAATATTCTGCAATAATATTTCATCCTTTATTCCATATTCAAACATTTCATAGACTTTTGCACTCATTTTCATTTGTCGATCAAAAGCTCACACAACAGGGTTGCATTGCGCACCTCCAACTCATATTCAGAGGAATCAACGAGGAAGAAGTACAGAACCCCTCACAGGGTATTCGGCTTCTAGTCCTATTACGAGTGATCGTTCATACATACTATTCACTATTCATACATACTGCTCAATATTCACTGTTCATATACTATTCACTGTTCATACATACTGCTCACTATTCACTGTTCATACTGTGCATCATTACTGTTAATCATTTCTGTTCATTTCAACTATTTTACTTCCGTCCTAAGTCATCTCCTTAGACTGCATCCTCACTACGACCTCATCGCCGCTCTTTCCTGTCCCCCTGGGTCCCCTCCTGGTATAGGTATATATATATGTATATACATATACATGTATATATATAGGTATATATATAGGTATATATATATATAGGTATATATATCTATATATACATATATACATACATATATATATATATATACATATATATATATAGGTATATATATATGTATATACATATATATCTATATATATATATGTATATACATATATATCTATATATATATATGTATATATATATATGTATATATATATATAGGTATATATATATGTACATATATATGTACATATATATGTACCTATATATGTATGTACATATGTATGTACATATATATATATATATATATATATATTTTATATATAGATATATATATATAGGTACATATATATATATATATATATATATATATATATATATATATATATATTGGTACATATTTATATATATATATATATATATATATATATATATATATATATATATATATATATAAATATGTACCAATATATATATATATATATATATATATATATATATATATATATATATATATATATATATATATATTCAATCTTACTTTCTTATCCTAAAATTTGAATAAGATCTATTATTTTGATTTCGTTTAAAAATTCATGATTTTAGGTCTTCCTAATTCCTAGGATAATGTTAATTTCCTTAAAAATAAATCCAAACTATTTATCTTGTTTCAAAATGTTTTGTAAAAGGAAAAGAAAAGTTTTTCTTTACAAAAGATAATTTTAAAAAGTTCCTAAAAAGGTGTAAAAGAAAGAAAATGTAAAACTACCTATGTTAGCCTTTGTAGAGCACGTTTTCTCCCTATTTAGGCATTATACAGCTTATTTAAGGTCTAGTTGAAAGTTTGATTTTTGGTCAAACTTCCCAATTAAAACTATAAATAAGGTTAATTAATAGTAATTATACATAGAAACTATATAATACCACTCATGGCTCTTAAAAATAATGTTTTCTCCCTGTTTTGGAATAATTCAGCTCTTATAATGCCTATTTCAGGCCAATCGGGGCTGAAAGTTTGACTTCATACTTCTCGATTAAGACTTGAAAAAAGTTTAATTAGTGGTAATTATACATAGAAATAATTTAGTACTACTTTGGCCTCTTGAAAACTTAGTTTTTCCCCGTTAGCGCTCTATTTGACTCTTATTCAGGCTAGCTTCAGGCCAATTGGGGCTAACTTTTGGTCAAGCTTCCCAATTAAGACTAGAAACAAGTTAAATTAGTAGTAATTATACGTAAAAAACTATGTAATACTACTCTCAGCTCTTGAAAACCTTATTTTTTTTCCCGTTTGGGCATAATTTGGCTCTTATAAGGCGTAGTTTAGGCCATTCGGAGCTGAAAATTTGACTTTTGGACAAACTTCCTAATTAAAACTATAAACAATGTTAATTAGCATTAATAGTTCAGGTCAATCGGGTCTGAAAATTTGATTTTCCCCATTAAGACTAGAAAGAAGTTATTTAGTTGTAATTATACATTAAAACTATGTAATACTACTCCTAGCTCTTGAAAACTTCATTTTCTCCTCTTTTGGCCCTATTTGGCTCTTATAAGTCCCAATTCAGGCCGGATAGGGTTGGACGTTTTGCTTTTGGTTAAATTTCATATTTTCTCCATTTTTGGGCTCTATATTCAGCTCTTATAAGACCTAATTCAAGCAAATAGGCACTGAAAGTTTAATTTTTTTTAATCAAACTTTCAAATTAAAACTAGAAATATGACTAATTAGAAGTGATTGTACATAAAAACTATGTAATATTATTTCTGGCTTTTGAAAAACACATTTTCTACTTGTTGGGCCCTATTCGGCTCCTATGAGGTCTAATTCAAGCCAATCAGGGCTGAAAGTTTGACATTTGGTCAAACTTTTGAATTAAGATGAGAAACAAGATTAACTGCAGTAATTATATAAAGAAATAATGTAATACTACTTTCGGCTCTAAAAAATCACTTTTTATCTCCACTTAGGAACAATTCGGCTCTTTTAGGGCCTAAATTAGGCCAATCGTGGCTGAAAGTTTGATTTTTGATCAATCTTTCAAATTAAGACAGGAAGAAATGTTAATTAGTAGTAATTATACATATAAACTGTGATACTACTTTTGGCTCTTGAAAACAATGTTTTCTACCCTTTGGGGCCTATTTGACTCTAATAAGGCCTAGTTCAGGCCAATTGCGGCTGAAAGTTTGTTTATCTAAATATGGAATATAATAAAGATGTCCATTTCAAACAATGGTTTGAAAAAACTTTCCCCATTGAAAAAAGATACTATTACAAAGATGAATATTATAAACATCTTGTTCGAATAGACAAATTAAGACTTTTTTCAGAATGGTTCATAGAAACCTATATAAATGATGAATTTAATAAACTTAATGTTCTTGAGGAATATTATAAATCTTGGGCTACCATTAATGGTAAGAGGATTAATGCATTATATCCTCCAGGCGAAACTATAAAACTTACTATTGTCTCAGATTACACTGAAGCAGCAGCCTTAATCAAAGTTTTACCTGAGCCCAAGGAAGAAGTAATAAAAGAATTACAAAAAGTTATTAAACAAAATAATTATACAAATGTCTATGTCCAAGTTCTAGGATAACAATTAACTAGAATCGAATCTGCCATAGAAATATTGATCAATAAATTAAATCAAGTTGCACAATTAGAAACTCCTTTATTAAAGAAGGAAGAGAGAACAAATTATGTTCCAATAAAACCACCTCCAGAGGTTACTGGATTTAAACTTCATTCTCAAAAGGATGATATTACTTCTTTAATCGAACAATTAAAAAAGGCTAATTTAAATACTATTGAAGGGAATTCATCTGACCAAGAGATAGATGAAGAGTTGGATGAACCGGAAGAATCAATATCTGATATATCCAATGAAGACAATTTGGATTTGAACCAAATAATTGATATTGAAGACTCTTTCAAAGAGAGTATGAAGCCTGCTGAGATCAATAAATTGAATTTTAAACCTCGAAGAAGAGCTGATAAATATTATTATAAAAGACCAACTCCAATGGATATTCTCTTCGAGGAGAATGATGATTTAGTTCAAAATTCTTATCATGGGAATTCAATTTATGAATGGAGTATTGATGGTGCCTCTGAGAAAGTGATTCATGATCAATTACATCGAATGATGATGTATGCTACTGTCTGTAAGCAGAATAATAATTCTGATCGAGACATTGCTAATTTTATTACTTGCGATTTTACTAGATTTTAAAGGGCTGGTGGGATCATTGTATCACATCAGAACAAAAATTAGAAATATTTATTGCCATTAAAATCGAAAATAATGTAACAACTCAAGATGCAATCTATACATTAATGATGACAATATTAGAACACTTCACTGGAGGAGTAACAGATCATGGAGAAAAGAATAGAACCCTCCTACAGAATTTAAAATGCCCAACTTTAACTCATTTTAGATGGTATAAAGATACCTTCTTGAGTAGGGTAATGCTGTTACATGATGCTAACAATGTACATTGGAAGTCTAAACTAATTGATGGATTACCAAATCTTTTCGCTGAGAGAGTAAGGAAAACTCTCAGAGATAAAAACAATGGTACGATACCATATCATAATTATACTTATGGAAACCTAATCAATTCCTGTATTCAGGAAGGACTAGCTCTTTGTAATGATTTAAAATTAAGACACCAATTAAAGGTTCAACGAATCTCTGAAAGAAAGCGATTAGGAGAATTCTGTAGCCAATTCGCCATAGATGGGCCTAAACCCCCAAAATATATGAAGAAAAGAAATAATGACTTTAAAAAACCTACTCAAAGCAATAAAAAATATAAAGCCTATAATAAAAAGAGAACTAAAGAACAAAGAGAACCATTTCATAGAAAAGATAAAGCGAAGACTAAATCAAAGAACATAAAATGTTATAAATGTGGAAAATTAGGCCACTATGCTAATAGATGTTATACTAAAAGAAAAATTGAAGAAATTGAAAACGAAGGTCTTAGAAGAACCTTATTAAAAATAATGATAAATTCTACTTTAGAAGAAGATCAATCTTCTTCCTCAGAGGATTCTGAAGAAGAAGAAGAATATCAAAAATGTAATGGTCAATGCTGTACCCTTGACCAATTAAACTACTACAAGTCTATAGTAGAAATGAATGGACTTTATGTCATAACTACTGATGAAAAGAAAAATCTTCTTGACTATGTACTGAATAACGAAATGGATACCACAATAAAAAATAAAATGATAGAAATGATAATTACTACGAAAGAGAAAGAAAAAGATAAATTACCCAGAATTGACAATGTCTATAGACTCTCTGAAGTTCTTGAAAGATATAGGAATAAAAGAAAAGAAACCAATAACTATTCAAGAACTACATCAAGAAATTAATACCTTAAAAATAGAAATAAAAACTTTAAGAAAAGAAAATGAAACACTAGACTCCAGATTAACTAAATTAGAACAGAACCATAAGGATGAAGAGCTCAATGATAAGGAGTTAATAGACACTAATCATGAGTCTTCTAGCCAAACCAATCAATTCTTACAAACTATGAATTTAATAATAACCCAAAAATGGTATATAGAGATCAATTTACTCATCAATAATGAATTCTATATCCAAGACTTAATAGCACTTGTCGATAGCGGTGCTGATCTTAATTGTATAAAAGAAGGTTAAATACCCTTAAAATATTGCGAACACACTACGCAAACTTTAAGTGCTGCTAATAATAAAGCACTTACTACACCATATAAAGTTACTGATGTAAATATTGTAAAGATAAAGTTTGTATTCCTCTACACTTTCTAATTGTGAAGGAAATATCACAACACGTAATATTAGGCACTCCTTTCTTAGGAAAGCTTATGCCAATTAAACAAATAGATGAAAACGGTATAGTTACCTGTTATAAAGGTCAAAATATAACCTTTGAATTCATAACCAATCCTATAGTTAAACTTCTTAATGAAGTCAAAGAAATCTATTTAAAGGAGCATCAAATCAATTTCCTTAAAGAAGAGATTGTAAAAACAAATATAACAAGACAATTGCA
>JAVJIF010021669.1:57500-88232 GCA_038442645.1 Agave tequilana
CTCAATTAAGATTAGAAATAAGGTTAATTAACAAAAATTGTATATAAAAATTATGTAATACCACTCTCGGCTCTTAAAAACATGTTTCTCTCTATTTGACCCTATTCGGCTCTTATAAGGCCTAGTTCACGTCAATCGGGGCTGAAAGTTTGACTTTTTCCTATTAAGACTAAAAACATATTTAATTAGTGTAATTATATATTGAAACTATGTAATACTATTCCTGCCGCTTGAAAACTTCATTTTCTCCCCTTTTGGTCCCTATTTGGCTCTTATAAGTCCCAGTTCAGGCAGGTTAGGGTTGGACGTTTTACTTTTGGTTAAATTTTCATATTTTCTCTATGTTTGGGCTCTATATTCAGCTTTTGTAAGGCCTAATTCAGGCAAATAGGCACTGAAAGTTTGATTTCTTTTTTAATCAAACTTTCAAATTAAGACTAGAAATATGACTAATTATTACTGATTGTACATAACTATGTTATACTACTTCCGGCTCTTAAAAAATCACATTTCTACTTGTTGGACCCTATTGGCTCCTATATGGCCTAGTTTAGGCCAATCAGGGCTGAAAGTTTGACATTTGGTTAAACTTCTAAATTAAGACGGGAAATAAGATTAACTACAGTAACTGTATAAAGAAACTATGTAATACTACTTTCGGCTCTTGAAAATCACGTTTTCTCTCCATTTGGGTATAATTCAACACTTTTAAGGCCTAATTAGTCCAATCGTGGCTGGAAGATTAACTTTTGATAAAACTTTCAAATTAATATAGGAAAAAAGTTAATTAGTAGTAATTATATATATAAACTATGTAATACTACTTTCGGCTCTTGAAAACCATGTTTTCTATCCCTTTGAGTCCTATTTAACTCCAATAAGGCCTAGTTTAGGCCAATTGTGACTGAAAGTTTGACTTTTGGTCAAACTTCCCAATTATGACTAGAAACAAGTTTAATTAATAGTAATTATACGTAGAAACTATGTAATACCACTCATAGCTCTTGGTAAACTTGTTTTCTACTCGTTTCGGCACTATTTATCTTTTATAATGCCTAGTTCAGGCCAGTAGGGGCTGAAAGTTTGACTTTTTAGTTAAATTACCAAATTAACACTAGAAACAAGTTTAGCTAGTAGTAATTGTACATAGAAATTATGTAAACTCTCAACTCATGAAAACTATGTTTGCACTCCGTTTAGACTCTATTCGGTTTTTATAAGGCCTAGTTCAGGCCAATTAGGGCTGAAAGTTTGACTTTTAGTTAAATTTTAAATTAAGACTAGAACCAGTTTAATTAGTTGTAATTGTGCATAAAAACTATGTAATACTACTTCTGGCTCTTGAAAATCACATTTTCTCCCCGTTTTGGCCCAATTTGGCTCTTATAAGGCCTAGTTCAGGCCATTCGAGATTGAAGCTTTGTCAAGCATCCCAACTAAGACTAGAAATGAGGTTAATTTGTAGTAATTGTACATAGAAACTATGTAATATAACTTTTGGCTCCGGTAAACCACGTTTTCTTACTGTTTGTGAAGTATTCAGCTCTTTTAAGGCCTAGTTCACTAATCATACCTAAAAGTTTAACTTTGGGTCAAACTTTCACATTTAGACTAGAAACAAGGGTTATGAGTAGTAGTTATACATAGAAATTATGTAAAACTTCACTTGACTCTTGAAAATCACGTTTTCTACCCTTTGGGTCCTATTTCGGCTCCTATAGCGTCTAGGTCAATCAGGGCTGAAAGTTTGACTGTTGGTTAAACTTCTTAATTAAGAATAAAACAAGTTTAATTAGTTATAATTGTTAAAACTATGTAATATGACTCCTGAATTTTGAAAAATACATTTTCTCCCTGTTTAGCCCTATGCGGCTTTTTAAGGCCTAGTTTAGGTCATTTGGGTAGAAAGTTTGACTTCTAATTAAATTTCCAAACTAAGACTAGAAATAATTTTATTTAGTAGTAATTGTATACAGAGGCTATGTAATATTACTTCCGGCTCTTAAAAATCATGTTTGCTCCCCGTTTGGACCCAACTCAGCACTTATAGTCCTCATTTACATATTTTGATGCTATGTCAATTGGGGCTGAAAGTTTGATTTTTTTGTCAAGTTTCTCAATTAAGATTAGAAATAAGGTTAATTAGCAGAAATTGTATATAGAAATTATGTAATACCACTCATGACTCTTGAAAGCCTTTTTTACTCCACATTTGGGCCCTATTCGACTCTTATAAGACTGTTCAGGTCAATCAACGCTGAAAGTCTGAATTTTGGTCAAACTTCCCGATTAACACTGGAAATAAGGTCATTTAAGAGTAATTATACATAGAAATTATGCAATACTACTTCTGGCTCTTAAAATCACATTTTCTCCCCGTTTGAGCCCTATTATTAGGCCTTACAAGGCCGTTCAAGCTAATGTGGGCTAAAATTTGATTTTAGGTCAAGCTTCTCAATTAGGACTAGAAACAAGGTTAATTTGTAATAAATTTACATAGAAACTATCTAGTAATACTCTCGCCTCTTGAAAGCCATGTGTTCTACCCGTTTAAGCCCCATTTAGCTCAATAATAAGGCTAGTGCAGGCCAAACAGGTCTGAAAGTTTAATTTATGGTCAAGTTTCCCAATTTAGAGTAGAAATAAGGTTTATTAGCAGTAATTGTACATTAAACCTATGTAACTTCTTATGGCTCTTGAAAACCATATTTTCCCCTATTTAGCCCTGTTTGTCTCTCATGGGGCCTAGTTCATGCAATCCGGGGCTGAAAATTTTAACTTTTGGTCTAATTTCCCATTTAAGACTCAAAACAAAGTTATTAGTAGTAATTGTATATAGAAACTATTTAATATTAATCCTGGCTTTTGAAAACCACTTTTTCTTCCTGTTTGGGCCTAATCCTCTTCTTATAAATGCCAAGTTCAGACAATCAGGGCTGAAAGTTTGACCTTTAGTTAATCTTTCCAAGTAACACTAGAAAAGTTTAATGAGTAGTAATTGTACATAAAAACTATGCAATATTCTGACTCTTGAAAACCACGTTTTCTCCTCATTTGGGCTTCATACGGCTCTTATAAGGCCAATTCAGGCTAATCGGGGCTAAAAGTTTGACTTTTTTGTTTAACTTTCAAATTAAGACTACAAACAAGATTAATTAGTTATAATTATACATTGAAACTATGTAATATTAATCTCAGCTCTTAGAAACAATGTTTTCTAATAGTTAGGCCCTATTCGGCTATTATATGGCCTAGTTTAATTCCACCGGTATTGAAAGTTTGACTTTTGGTCAAATTTCCCAATTAAGACTAGAAAAAAGGTTAATTAATCGAAATTCTATGTAGAAACTATGTAATGCCACTCACGGCTCTTGAAAACCATGTTTTCTTCCAGTTTGGACCTATTTGGCACTTATATTGCCTAGTTCAGGCTAATCAGTGCTGAAAGTTTGACTTTTAGTCAAGCTTTCCAACTAAAACTAGAAATAAGTTTAATTGGTAGTAATTATACATGAAAACTATGTAATACTTCTCCCGGCGCTTGGAAAACCATATTTTTTCCTTGTTTGGGCCTTATTCAGTTCTTATAAGTTTTATTCAATAATCAGGCAGGAAGTAAGACTTATATTCAAACTTTCAAATTAAGCTTAGAAAAAAATTTTAATTAGTAGTAATTGTACATAAAAACTAGGTAATACTACTCTCAGCTCTTGAAAACCATGTTTTCTTCCCTGTTTGGGCCCTATCAGCTCTTAAGGCTTAGTTCAGACCAATCGGAATTGCAAGTTTGACTTTTAATCAAACTTCCCAATTAAGATAAGAAATATGGTTAATTAATAGTAATTATGCATAGAATCTATGTAATACCACTAATGACTCTTAAAAATCATGTTTTCTCACTATTTGGGCCCTAATTGGTACTTATAAGGCCTAGTTCAGGCTAATTGGTGATGAAAGTTTGACTTTTCGTTAAACTTTCCAATTAAGACTGGAACAAGTTTAATTAGATTGAAGAAACTATGTAACACTACTCTTGGCTCTAGAAAATCATATTTTCTCCCTATTTGGGCCCTATTCGGCTCTTATAAGGCCTACTTTAGGTCAATCAGGGCTCAAAGTTTGACTTTTAGTCAAATTTCTTAATTACGACAAGAAAGGTTAATTAGTAGTAATTATACATAAAAACTATATAATAGCACTACGATTCTTGGAAACTATGTTTTCTCCTCGTTTGGGCTCATTAGGCTCTTATAAGGCCTAGTTCAGGTCAATCGAGGCAGAAAAGTACTTTCAAATTAAGGCTAGAAATAAGTTTAGTTAATACTAATTGTACATGAAAACTATATAATACTACTCCCAGTATTTGAAACTACATTTTCTCCCTGTTAGGGATCTATTCGGCTCTTATAAGGCCTAGTTAAGGTTAATCGGGGCTGAAAGTTTGACTTTTGGTTAAACTTACCTATTAAGACTAGAAAATGATTAATTAGTAGCAATTGTATATAGAAACAATGTAATTTTAATCTTGGTTATTGAAAACCACGTTTTCTCCGTGGTTGGCCCTATTCGGTTCATATATATGGCCTAGGTCAGTCAAATTGGGTGGAAAGTTTGACTTTTTGTTAAACTTCCCAAATAAGATTAGCAATAAGTATAATTAGTATTAATTTTACATAGAAACTATGTAATACTACTCCTAACTCTTGAAAACCTTATTTTCTCCCAGTTTGGGCCAAATTCGGCTCTTATAAGACCTAGTCCGAGATAACAGTGGCTCAAAATTTTGATTTTATGTCAAACTTCTCAATTAAGACTAAAAACAAGGTTAATTTATAATAATTTTACATAAAAACTATGTAGTACTACTCCTGTCTCTTGAAAGGCACATTTTCTCCTTGTTTGGGCGTTATTCAGCTCTAATAAGTGTTAGTTCATGCCAATCGGGTCTGAAAGTTTTTTTTTGGTCAAATTTCCTAACTTAGAGTAGAAATAAGGTTTATTAGTCGTAATTGTACATTGAAACTATATAATACTACTCCTGGCTCTTTGAAAATCACATTTTCTCTCCGTTTGGGCCATATATGACTATTAAAAGGTCTAATTTAGGCACATTAGGGCTGAAAGTTTGATTTTTAGACAAACTTTCAAATTAAGACTAAAAACAAGATTATTTAATAATAATTATTCATAGAAATGATAAAATATTAATCTCATTTCTTGAAAATTATGTTTTCTGCCCATTTGGCCCTATTTGGTTCTTGTATAGCCTAGTTCAAGTCAGTCAGGATTTAAAGTTTGACATTTGGTCAAACTTCCTAATTAAGACTAGAAGTAAGGTTAATTTGTAAAAATTTTACTTAGAAACCATGTAATATCACTCACGGCTCTTGAAAACCTTATTTTCTTCCTGTTCGGGTCCTATTCGGTATTGATAATGCCTATTCCAGGGGAATCGTGGCTGAAAGTTTGATTTTAGTAAAACTTCCCAATTAAGATTAGAAACAAGTTTAATTAGTAGAAAGTATACATAAAACTATTTAATGCTTCTCCTGGCTCTTGAAAATCAAGCTTTCTCCCTATTTAGACTCTATTCAGATCTTATAAGTTCTACTTCAGACCAATCAGGTTAAAAGTTTGACTTTTATTTAAACTTTCTAATTTAGACTAGAAATAAGGTTAATTAGTCGTAATGGTACATAGAAAATATGTAATACAACTCACGGCTCATAAAAATCTTGTTTTCTCCCTATTTGGGCCATATTTGGCTCTTATAAGGCTTAGTTCAGGCCAATCGGCACTGAAACTTTGATTTTTGGTTAAACATTTAAATAAATACTAGAAATAAGTTTAATTAATAGTAATTATGTATAATAAATATATAATACTACTCTCAGCTCTTGAAAAGCACGTTTTCTACCCATTTGGCCCTTATTAGGCTAAGATATGGCCTAGTTCAGGCCACTCGGACAGAAAGTTTGATATTTAGTTAAACTACCTAATTAAGACTATACACAAGGTTAATTTTAAGTCACTGTTCATAGAAACTATATAATACTACTCTCGGCTCTTGAAAATCATGTTTTCTCCTCATTTAGGCACTTTTCAACTCCTATAAGGCCTAGTGCAGGCAAATTGTGGCTGAAAGTTTTATTTTTAATCAAACTTCCAAGTTGAGTTGAAAGATTAATCTTTAGTAATTGTTCATTAAACTATGTTATTACCTTCTGCAATTGAAAACTACATTTCTCCCCGATTAGGCGTTGTTTGGCTCTTTGGCCTAGTTGTGGCCAATCGGGCTAAAAAGTTGACTTTTGGTCAAACTTTCACATTAAGATTATAAAAGATTATTTAGCAGTAATTGTATATAAAAATTATGTAATACTACTCTTTTATGAGTCGGGAATAGTATTTCGTAGAAAATGCATAATCACTACTAGTTAAACTTGTTTCCAGTCTTAGTTTGAAAATTCAACTAAAAGTCAAATGTTCAATCCCAATTGGCTTGAGCTAGGTCTTATAAGAGCCTAATAGGGCCTAAAAGAGGAGAAAACATGGTTTTCAAGAGTCGGGAGTAGTAATACATAATTTTTATGTACAAATACTACAGATTAATATTATTCCTAATTTTAGTTGGGAAGTTTGTCCAATTGTCTAGCTCTCAGCCTTGATTGACCTGAATTAGGCTTTATAAGAGCCGAATTAGGACCAAACAAGAGGAAAACGTGATTTTTAAGAGCCTAGAGTATTATTTCATAGTTTTATTTACAACTAATACTAATTAATCTGTTATAGTCTTGATGTGGAAGTTTGGCCAAAAATCTACCTTTCTGCCCGATTAGCCAGAACTAGGCCTTAAAAGAGCCGAACAGTGCCCAAAAGGGAAGAAACTGAAAATCACCTAGAGGGGGGGGGTGAATAGGTGATAATGCTAATCAATGCACAATTTAAAAATATGATGTAATAATCGCCCAAAACAAGACTAAGAGCCGAATGCCCCGTGAAGGGTTCTGAACTCCTTCCTCCTGATTCCTCGTAAAATGAGTTGGAGGTGCGCAATGCAACCTTGTTGTATGGGACAAAGATTGACAAGTTGAATGACAACAAGTGAATATAGCAATGACAATTACAAGCAAGTAGTAATAGCAATGAAAGTAGAGCAAGAACAAGGAAAAGTAAACCAAACGCAAACACCAAGATTTGTTATCGAGGTTCGAGCACCCAGCTCTACTTCCCCGCCTTCCCCAGAAGGATTCCAACCACATCCACTATCACAAAGATGTCACAAATACACCGGAGTACCCAACTCCACAATCTCCAGTACAAGTTTCTCTCTTAGTAGTCAAAAGACCACAAACTTTCTCTTTCAAAATTCTCTTCCCTTACAAAGGTCCTTAGAGAACAATGAGTAGGAATGAAGCTCATGTGTGCAAAGAGAAAAGAAAATGAAATCAGAGAATTCTTGAAAATACTTCAGAAATTGAGAGAGAATTTCAGCACAAAAACCAAGAAACCAAGCTCTTTTGAATGCCTTAAACTTTTGAAATTTTCTTGTAATTAATAGGTAATGAATCTCTCCCCAAACACCCCTATTTATAGGAGAGGGCTAGGGTTTAGAGATAAAACATTTTTAAGGCTAATCAAAATATATTAAACCCAAAACAAGTCATTTAAACTCACTTAAGTGAGAAAAGGACAAAAATAAACAGCTCAGAGAACTAGTCGTTACTGTTCAAACGGCTAGTCCGGTCGACCGGCACGGTCGACCGCTAGTTCAAAGAAAACGACCGTTGCCGGCTACGGTCGACCGGCCCGGTCGACCCAAACAAACAGAGAGTAAGGACTTACAGTCAGGCTCGTCTCGGTCGACCGTCACGGTCGACCGTGAGACATGCACACTGATACGTGCATTTGCCAGAACCTCGGTCGACCCGGGCGGTCGACCGGTGAAGCCTGTCAAAAGAACGGTCGACCAGGGCGGTCGACCGGCTCAGGCCAAAAATCAATTTTTAAACAGAATTTTGAGGAGAAGAATAATTTTATCAAAAGATGTTTTAAATAGGAATAAGTATAAAACATAAATATGGATTTGTAGGCAGAGGATTTTGTAACAAACTATTTTTGTATAATTTATATGAAATAAACTTAGAAATAGGATGTGCGCAAAAACGTGTGTGCTAGAGCTTCAAACCTATTCACTATTCCTTAACAAAACTTCTAAACTAAAAACAATCTAATAATTTGTCTTGAGCAATCTTGAAGTCTTGAGCCATGCAATGCCTTGCTAGAGCCTTCTCTTCTATGTTCCTTCCTTGATGTGCAAAAAGCCTTCTTTGCTTTATGAACCTAGAATTTCTTGCAATAGCTAAGCAATGGTACAAACCTGAAACTTATCTTAACAAACTAATTAGTACCATATAGCTCTTATTTGGTTTGTTATCATCAAAACTCTAAACAAATGGAGAGTGTAACCTTATGGGCCAACAATCTCCCCCTTTTTGATGATGACAAAACAAATAGGCTGTAAACAAAAATATAGGGGAGGAGAAAGCTCCCCCTCAAATTATGCTATATTAAACAAGGAAAAACAATGTAATTTGCAAGTAGACTTCATGAAACCAAAAACCGTGAAAATATAAAACACTCGCAAAACACTTAAACTCAAATTACAAGAATTCATGAAGACACATCAAAAACTAAAAACTTGAAAAACATATATAAACTCATATGGAACCAAAACCATATGAACTCATATTTCTATCATAAAAACTCATTCTCCCCCTTTTTGTCATACATCAAAAAGGGTTATGAAAACATTTTTATTCAATAACACAAACATTAAGTTCACCACGAATGAAGGAAAATCTAGCAAAATCAAGTGGTTTAGTGAAATATCGGCTAGTTGCAAATTCGTAGAAACATAATCAATTTCTATATCTCCTTTCTCAAAATGATCTCTAAGAAAGTGATACCTAATCTCAATGTGCTTGGTCTTACTATGTTGATTTGCATTCTTTGTCATATGTATAGTACTAGTATTATCACAAAATATTTTTATATGGTTAAAATGCAAATCATAATCAAGGAGAGTATGTTTCATCCAAAGGACTTGTGCACAACAAGCCCCCGCGGCAACATACTCCGCCTCGGCGATTGATAGAGCTACGGAATTTTGTTTCCTAGAGGACCATGAAACAAGACAATTACCAAGAAATTGACATGTCCCACTAGTGCTCTTTCTATCTACTCTACAACCCGCATAATCGGCATCCGAATAACTCGTCATTGAGAAATCTCCGATTTTCGGATACCATAGACCCATTCCAATCGTTCCCTTAATATAACGAATAATGCGTTTTACCGCAATAAGATGAGACTCTTTGAGACATGATTGAAATCTAGCACAAAGACACACACTAAACATGATATCCGGCCTACTTGCCGTCAAATACAAAAGACTACCTATCATGCTTCTATATAATTTAATATCAACATTTTTACCTTGGTCATCCTTATCAAGCTTGGTGGTGGTTGCCATGGGAGTGTTGCAAACCTTTGAGTCTTCAAGTCCAAACCTCTTTACGAGTTCCTTTGCGTATTTGGCTTGACATATGAAGTTCCCATCTTGTAATTGCTTGATTTGGAGTCCAAGAAAGAAATTAAGCTCACCCATTGAAGACATTTCAAACTCACATTGTATAACCTTTTCAAATTCCTTGCATAAAAACTCATTAGTAGAACCAAAAATTATATCATCAACATAAATTTGCACAATTAAAATGTCATTATCAACATGCTTAGTGAATAGTGTTGTATCTACTTTGCCTTTAATAAAATCATTTGAAATGAGAAAACTAGAAAGCCTTTCATACCAAGCTCTTGGAGCTTGTTTCAATCCATACAAACTTTATCAAGTTTAAAAACAAAATCGGGATGAACATGATCAACAAAGCTGGGAGGTTGAGCAACAAAAACTTCTTCATTTATAAAACCATTCAAAAATGCACTTTTCACATCCATTTGAAAAAGTTTAAAATTTTTGAAAGATGCAAAAGCTAGTGTCATCCGTATGGCGTGCTACGGGTGCAAAGGTCTCCTCAAAGTCAATTCCCTCAACTTGAGTGTAACCTTGGGCCACTAACCTAGCTTTATTCCTAATGACATTTCCGGACTCATCCATCTTGTTTCTAAAGATCCACTTAGTACCAATTATTGGTCTATCGTGGGGCATAGGAACAAGGTGCCAAACTTGGTTGCGCTCAAATTGATTGAGTTCCTCTTGCATGGCAAGCAACCAATATGAGTTCGTCTCGGCTTCGAAAATGATTTTGGGTTCTAAATGAGAAATGAAAGTAAAGTTACCACATATGTCATGGAGTTTGGAGCGCGTTGTGACTCCTTTAGAAGCATCACCCAAGATGAGCTCCTTAGGATGATTTGTTGCGTATCTCCAAGCTCTAGAAAGCGGTTGAGAGCTTTCCTCTTTATCCTCTTGAACATCACCAATAGGTTCTTACTTTTCTTCTTGAGTGGGTGAGTCGTTCAAGGATAGTCTCTCCATGTCTTCACCTAGTGGTTCAATCTCTACAACATTCTCAACAAACACATTAGATTCTTCAAATTTAACATGCATGGATTCTTCAATGGTAAGTGAAGATCTATTGAAAACTCTATAGGCTTTACTAGTTGTAGAATATCCAACAAAGATTGCTTCATAAGCCTTAGCATCAAATTTACCCAAGTTATCTTTTGTGTTCAAAACAAAACACTTGCATCCAAAAACTTTGAAATATGCAACATTAGGTTTTCTAGAATGATACATTTCAAAAGATGTTTTGGAAGAATTTTTACATAAATAAATACGATTTGATATATAGCATGCGGTGTTTACAGCCTCGGCCCATAGATATTGAGGGAGGTCATACTCACTAATCATTGTCCTAGCCATCTCTTGAAGTGTTCTATTTTTCCTTTCTACGACTCCATTTTGTTGTGGAGTTCTAGGACAAGACAATTCATGCTTAATTCCTTTTTCATCATAATAAGTCATGAAGAGTTGGTTAACAAACTCACCACCTCTATCACTCCTTATTTTCAAAATCGAAAAACCTTTTTCTTTTTTAACTCTTTTTCGAAAAATCTTAAAATGAGAAAAAGTTTGATCTTTGTGTTCCAAGAAGAAAACCCAAGTGAAACGGGAAAAATCATCAACTAAAACAAATGCAAATCTACTACCATTCAAGCTCTTAGTTTTAGTAGGTCCAAAAAGATCCATATGAATTAATTCTAAGGGCCTAGTTGACATGATATCCTTGATTGGTTTGAAGGAAGACTTGGTTTGTTTCCTAAGTTGGCACGCACCACAAATGCGGTCTTTCTCAAACTTCAAGCAAGGAATACCCTTCACTAATTTCTTTGAATTAATCCTAGAAAGATGGTCAAAAGATGCATGTCCTAATCTTCTATGCCAAAGCCAAGAATTTTCATCAAAAGCATTCAAGCATTTAGTAGAACAATCTAAATTAAGCATGTCAATAATATAAACATTATCATCACGAAAACCGGTGAGAATACAATCATTGGTTTTAATATCAAAGATTTTGTAAGAAAAATCATCAAAAATAACTTTAAGTCCACGATCACAAAATTGACTAATGCTAAGCAAATTATGTTTCAAACCATCAATAAGTACAACATTTTCTATAGTAGGAGATGAACCAATTTGAATGTTACCTATACCGATGATAGTGCCTTTGGAGTCATCCCCGAAGGTGACGGAGCCTCCTTCCTCATACCTTGATAGGGTTGTAAAGCTATTGATGTCCCATGTCATGTGTCTTGAACAACCACTATCAAGGTACCACCGCTCCCTACGTCTTGGAGCCTTGGTGTGTACCTACATCAAATAATTTAGGACTTGATTTTGGTACCCACATTTTCTTGGGTCCTAAAGGGTTAGTTTCATTAACCCAAACAAGATTATTTGATCTATTAACTTGGTCATAACAAAATTTAGCTAAATGCCCATTCTTACCACAATATGTGCATCTATACACTCTACCATATTTAAAAGCATAGTGAGTGTGTGATTTGTGAGCATGAGAGTTGTGAGCATGAAAAGATTTAGCATGAGAAGTGTTATGTGTAGTGTGAGCATGAGTAGACTTAACATGTGAATCTTTAGCATGAGAGGTGTGCTTTTTAGAAAATTTTTCTTCAAGTTTCTTAGTGTTAAAAGCACAATCTTTCAAAACTTTTTCAAAATCAACCATTTTAGTTTTTAAAGAAGAAATTTCTTTTTCATCAACAATGGGAGATTTTCCCTTACAAGAAACCTTGTAGGCATTGAACTCATTTTGAATAGAAATAAGATTAGAAGAAATATCATCCTTTTCTTTAGAAACCATAGAAAGTTGATTTTTGAGAAAAGCAACTTCTTTTTGCAATTTAAAACATTCAATCTTCTTATTATCATAAGTTTCGAAAAGTTTAACAAAGGCATGAACAAGAACTTCCTTACTTAATTCATCATCTTCATCATCAAGAGGTTGAGGGGTTACCTTTGGTGTGTTTGCCATGAAACACATATTTGCTATATCCGCCTCTTCCTCGGACTCGCTTTCCGAATCCCAAGTTGCCTTGTACGCTTTCTTTTCTTCCGATTTCTTTGGCTTGAAGGAGGAGGTCATCTTCTTCTTGAACTCCGGGCAATCCGCCATGATGTGTCCGGGCTTTCGGCAATTGTAGCATATAATTCTTCTCTCCTCTTTGCCTTCGAATTTTCTTCGGAAGTTGAGCTTGTTCCTCCGGTACATCCTCTTCACATTGCGAACAAGTAGTGAAAGCTCCTCATCTTCTTCTTCATCTTCTTCATCGTCCTCAAGAGTGGATGAAGACTTGAAGGCTATGGATTCTTCTTTGAAGGAGCCGCTTCTTCTCTTGCCTTCTTTTCCATCTCATGGGTCTTTAAGTTCCCAATGAGACTAATGAGGTCCATCTCGTCCTTGTCATTCAATTCTTTCAAGGTGGTGGCCTTTATCTCCCAAGAAGTAGGAAGAGCCCAAATAACTTTGCGCACCTTTTGATCGTTGGAGATAACATCACCTAAGGAAGAAAGAGCATTGGTGATTTTAGTAAACCGAGTAATCATGCAATCAATTGATTCATCATCAAGCATTTTAAATGATTCATATTGAGACCTCAAGAGATCTATTTTAGCTCTCTTGACTTGTGAAGTCCCTTAGTGTGTGACCAATAAGTGTTGCCAAATCTCATAGGCGGATTGGCAATGAATTACTCGTGTAAGGTCATCCTCATCAAGGTGGTTAAGAGTGAATTTTGAGCCTTGGAGTTAGCCTCATATTCTCTAAAGTTGAAGTCGGTCCATGTGCTCTCATCACTATCGGGTGCTACATAGGGTTTGGTCAAGGATTTAGCTACTAAGCTACCTAAAGATTGCAAAAAGATAGTCATCCTAACCTTCCAAATAGGGAAATTGAGTCCATCAAATTTAGGAGGGGTTTTGATGTTATCGGCCATGTTTACTAGTGAAGACAAATGGAATGCAAATATTGATTAGCAAATTTTAAGGATCTCTCTATGGATGTTAAGCCAAAACCTAGAGTCCAAGCTCTGATACCAATTGAAAATCACCTAGAGGGGGGTGAATAGGTGATAATGCTAATCAATGCACAATTAAAAATATGATGCAACAATCGCCCAAAACAAGACTAAGAGCCGAATGCCCCGTGAAGGGTTCTGAACTCCTTCCTCCTGATTCCTCGTAAAATGAGTTGGAGGTGCGCAATGCAACCTTGTTGTATGGGACAAAGATTGACAAGTTGAATGACAACAAGTGAATATAGCAATGACAATCACAAGCAAGTAGTAATAGCAATGAAAGTAGAGCAAGAACAAGGAAAAGTAAACCAAACGCAAACACCAAGATTTGTTATCGAGGTTCGAGCACCCAGCTCTACTTCCCCGCCTTCCCCAGAAGGATTCCAACCACTTCCACTATCACAAAGATGTCACAAATACACCGGAGTACCCAACTCCACAATCTCCAGTACAAGTTCTCTCTTAGTAGTCAAAAGACCACAAACTTTCTCTTTCAAAATTCTCTTCTCTTACAAAGGTCCTTAGAGAACAATGAGTAGGAATGAAGCTCTTGTGTGCAAAGAGAAAAGAAAATGAAATCAGAGAATTCTTGAAAACACTTCAGAAATTGAGAGAGAATTTCAGCACAAAAACCAAGAAACCAAGCTCTTTTGAATGCCTTAAACTTTTGAAATTTTCTTGTAATTAATAGGTAATGAATCTCTCCCCAAACACCCCTATTTATATGAGAGGGCTAGGGTTTAGAGATAAAACATTTTTAAGGCTAATCAAAATATATTAAACCCAAAACAAGTCATTTAAACTCACTTAAGTGAGAAAAGGACAAAAATAAATAGCTCAGAGAACTAGCCGTTACTGTTCAAACGGCTAGTCCGGTCGACCGGCACGGTCGACCGCTAGTTCAAAGAAAACGACCGTTGCCGGCTACGGTCGACCGGCCGGTCGACCCAAACAAACAGAGAGTAAGGACTTACAGTCAGGCTCGTCTCGGTCGACCGTCACGGTCGACCGTGAGACATGCACACTGATACGTGCATTTGCCAGAACCTCGGTCGACCCGGGCGGTCGACCGGTGAAGCCTGTCATAAGAACGGTCGACCGGGGCGGTCGACCGGCTCAGGCCAAAAATCAATTTTTAAATAGAATTTTGAGGAGAAGAATAATTTTATCAAAAGATGTTTTAAATAGGAATAAGTATAAAACATAAATATGGATTTGTAGGCAGAGGATTTTGTAACAAACTATTTTTGTATAATTTATATGAAATAAACTTAGAAATAGGATGTGCGCAAAAACGTGTGTGCTAGAGCTTCAAACTATTCACTATTCCTTAACAAAACTTCTAAACTAAAAACAATCTAATAATTTGTCTTGAGCAATCTTGAAGTCTTGAGCCATACAATGCCTTGCTAGAGCCTTCTCTTCTATGTTCCTTCCTTGATGTGCAAAAAGCCTTCTTTGCTTTATGAACCTAGAATTTCTTGCAATAGCTAAGCAATGGTACAAACCTGAAACTTATCTTAACAAACCAATTAGTACCATATAGCTCTTATTGGTTTGTTATCATCAAAACTCTAAACAAATGGAGAGTGTAACCTTATGGGCCAACAGAAACCATCGTTTTAAGAGCTAGAAGTAGTATTATACAGTTTTAATGTACAATTAGTACTAATTTATCATATTTCTACTCCAATTGAAAAGTTTGACCAAAAATCAAACTTTCAGCCCTGATTGGTCTAATCTAGGCCTTATTAAAACCGAATAGGGCCTAACAGGGAAAAATGTGGTTTTCAGGAGCTGGGAGTAGTAATACATAGTTTATATGTATAATAACTATTAATTAACCTTGTTTCCAATCTTAATTTGGAAGTTTGACCAAAAGTCAAACTTTCAGCCCTAATTGGCCTGAACTAGGTCTTAAAGGGAGGTGAATAGAGCTCAAATAGGTAGAAAACATGATTTTTAAGAGCCAAAAGTAATGTAATATAGTTTCTATATTTAATTACTATTAATTAATCTTTTTTCTAGTCTAAATGTGAAAGTTCAAATAAATGTCAAACTCTCAGCCATGATTGGCCAGAATTAGGGCTTAAAAGAGACGAATAGTGCCTAAATAAGGCTTAAAAGAGATAAAAGTAGCATAGTTTCTATGTACAATTACTACTGTTTAACCTGTTTGCAGTTTTAATTGCGAAGGTTGACCAAATGTCAAACTTCCAGCCGCAATTGGCTTGAATTAGACCATATAGGTACCGTGTAAGGGACAAAGGTTAGAAAATATGATTTTTAAGAGCGAGAGTAGTATTACATAGTTTTTATGTATAATTACTACTAATTAAGTTTATTTCTTGTCTTAATTTGGAAGTTTGACTAAGAGTCAAATTAACGTGAATGGCTTGAATTATTACCTATAAGTATCAATAGGCCCAAATAGAGAGAAAATAGATTTTCAAGAGTGGTATTACATAGTTTCTATGTACAATTTCTACTAATTAACTTTAAATTGTCAAAATTGAGATGTTTGACTAAAAGTCAAACTTTTAGCCCCGTTGGCCTAAACTAGGCCTTGTAAGAGATGAATAGAGTCCAAATAGGGAGAAAACATAGTTTTCAAGAACTGTCAGTGGTGCTATATAGTTCTTATGTACAATTACTGCTAATTAATCTTATTTCTATTCCTAATTTGGAAGTTTGACCAAAATCAAACTTTCAGCCTCGATTGGCCTGAACTATGCATTATAAGAGGAGAATTGGGACCAAACAGGGAGAAAATATGGGTTCAACAGCAGTAGTGGTAATTATATAATTCTACATATAATTACTACTGATTAACATTCTTTCGGGTCTTAATTGGGAAGTTTGGCCAAAAGTCAAATTTTCAGCCCCGATTAGCCTGAACTAGGCTTTATAATAGCTAGCTGATTTGGCATAAACGGGGAGAAAACATGATTTTTCAAGAGCCAGAATTTAATATTACATAGTTTCTATATATAATTACTACTAATTAAACTTGTTTCAAGTCTTAATTTAGAAGTTTGATTAAAAATTAAACTTTTAGCCCTGATTGCCTTGAATTATGCCATATAAGAACCGAATAGGTCCCAAACATGCATAAAATGTGATTTTCAAGAGCCGGATTAATATTATTTAGTTTCTATATAATAACAACAAATTAACATTGTTTCTAAGCTTAATTGGGAAGTTTACCAAAATTTAAACTTTTGTCCCGATTGACTTGAACTAGGCCTTATAAAAGCTGTATAGGGCCTAAACAGGGAGAAAACTTGGTTTTAAATAGCCAGGAGTAGTTTTACATAAATTCTATGTACAATTACTAGTGATTAAACTTGTTTCTCATTTAAATTTGAAAGTTTGAACAAAAGTCAAACTTTAACTCCCGATTGGCCTGAACTAGAATAAGAGTTGAACAGGGCCCAAAACGGGGAGAAAACAAGTTTTCAAGTGCTGTAAGTAGTCTTTACATAGTTCTATGTAAAATTACTTCCAATTAACCTTGTTTCTAGTCATAATTGAAAATTTTAGCCAAAATTAGGCCTTGTAAGAGTTGAATAGTACCCAAACCGGGGAAAACATATTTTTTAAGAGCCGTAAGTGGCATTGCATAGTTTCTATATATAGTTTCTATTAATTTATCTTATTTACAGTCTTAATTAGAAAGTTTGACTGCTAGTTTGACCAACAGTAAAACTCTCAATCCCGATTAGCCTGAATTATTAGGCCTTATAAGAGCTGAATTTTGCCCATACGAGGAGAAAATGTGGTTTTCAAGAGTCGGGAGTTATATTGCATATTTCTATGGACAATTACTACTAATTACCCTTTTTCTAGCCTTAATTGAGAAGTTTGACTAAAAGTCAAAACTTTCAGCTCCAACTGGCCTGAACTAGACCTTTTAGAACCGAATAGAGCCCAAACATCGAGAAAATATAATTTTCAAGAGCCCAGAGTAGTATTACATAGTTTTTACATATAATTACTACTAATTAACCTTGTTTCTAGGTTTAAAAATTTGAAAATTTGACCAGCAGTCAAACTTTCAATCTCGAGACCTGAACTAGACCTTATAAGAACCGAATTATGCCCAAATGGAGAGAAAATATGATTTTCTAGAGCTGGGAGTAGTATTACAGAGTTTCTATATACAATTAAATTAATACTAATTATACTTATTTCAAATTTTAATTAGGAAGTAAGACCAAAAGTCAAACTTTTGGCTATGATTGGCCTGAACTAAGCCATATAAGAGCCGAATAGGGCTTAAACTGGGAGAAAATAAGGTTTTCAAGAGAGGAAAACAAAATCATAGTTTTTATTTACAATTTCTACTAATTAACCTTGTTTCTAGTCTTAATTGGGATCTTTGATCATAAATCAAACTTTCAACTCTAATTGGCTTGAATTAGGCCTTATAAGAATAGAATAGGGCCCAAACAGAGAGAAAATGTGATTTTCAAGAGGTAGGAGTAGTATTTCATAGTTTCAATGTACAATTACTACTAATTTAACTTGTTTCTAGTCTAAATTTTGAAGTTTTACTAAAAGTCAAACTTTCAGCCTCGATTAGCCGGAACTAGGCCTATAAAGAGCCGAATAGGGCCCAAAAGGAAAAAAACATAATTTTCAAGAGCCGTGAGAGGTATTACATGGTATTAATGTACAATTTCTATAAATTTACCTTATTTCTTATCTTAATTAGGAAGTTTGACCAAAAGTTAAACTTTCATCACCGATTGGCCTGAACTAGGCCTTATTAGGGCCTAAACGGGGATAAAATATAATTTTTTCAAGAGCCGTGAGTTGTATTATATAGTTTATATATGCAATGACTATTAATTAACCTTGTTTCTAGTTTTAATTGAAAAGTTTGACCCAAAGTAAAACTTTTAATCCGACAGGTCTGACGTGGCCTTATAAGAGCCGAATAAGGAGAAAATGGGGTGTAAAAACGTGGTTTTTAAGAGCCAGAAGTAGTATTTAGAAGTTTGAAAAAAGTCAAACTTTTTACCCGGATTAGTCTGAGCTAATACTTAAAAGAGCCAAATAGTCCAAATGGGGAGAAAAAGTGGTTTTTAAAGGCCGAGAGTAATATTACATAGTTTTTGTATAAAATTACTTCTAACTTAACTTGTTTCTAGTTTTAATTGGTTACTTCTAACTTAACTTATTTCTAGCTTTAATTGGAAAGTTTAACCATAAGTTAAACTTTTTAGCCTCTTGGCCTGAACTAGGCATTATTGTTGGCCCAAAGGCCATTAGCCCAAAGTTTTGATGATAACAAACCATATATAGTTATGTTTTAACAAGTTTGTTTAAATGAGTTTCAGGTAAAAATCATAGGTTGTTTGACGGCTCCAACACAAGACTCACACATTTAGAAGCCGCGAAGATTTGGATCCCAGAGCCCAGCACAATAGAAGAGCTCCAGGATCAAACAAGATTGAAGACTTATACAAGATTTGTATTTTCATTTTTTAGTTAGGATTTTTTAGTCTATTTTGTCAAAACCAAGATGATAGAGGTAGATAACTTTGGGATTGTCACACACACACTTTTGATATTACTTCATGCTTACAAACCAACTTTCATTGCAAAATTTCTAACCTAGTTTTGGAAAAACAAAGTTTGGAAAATCATCATTTTGGAAAAACAAGTTTTTGGAAAAACCATTTTTGTTTAGAAAAAGGATTTTTATCAAAATATAGTTCAAATCATTTTGGTGTTGATCTATGATCACACCTTGATCATTACAAGTCCTAGAACTCTATTTTGTACATTCCTATCCAAAGAATTTTTATCAAAAATTCCTATCTTTAAAAAGCCTTTGGGAAAAACAGTTTTTGGCCTAGTCCGGTCGACCGCACGGTCGACCGCTGGCAGAACTGAATTGCTCTGCCGGTCGACCGGGCGGTCGATCGACATGCACTACTGTGTATGTGTGCACATCGTCGACCGACCGATCGACCGGGAGCAATTACAGTGCTCTCTGTTTTTCCCCCGGTCGACCGGACCGGTCAACCGACAGAGAGACTCACTCTCTGTTTGGGACTTCGGTCGACCGTCCCGGTCGACCGACTTCCAACGGTCGAAAATCCGACCGTTGGCGGTCGACCGGCTGGTCGACCGACAACAGTCAGATTTTCTGACAGATTCCAACAGCTATTTTTTTCTGACTTGTTTTGTGTTGGGCTTCCCCCCAACGACTCTTTTGACCTTTGTAAGCCAGTTTTCATCCCCTATAAATATAGGAAGTGTTCTACAACTAAAGTAACAAGATTTACAAGAAAAGATCAAAAGTTTTCAAAAGTTTAGCCTTTAGCAAAAGTTTTCTTTGAGCCAAAATTTCCAACCTTTAGCTTGAAGCATTCCTCTACTTCTCTCTAGTTTTTGTGCACTACACAATCTCAAAATATCATCTCCTCATCTTGGTTGTAGGGTTGTGCAAGTGAGCCTTTTGTTTGTGATCAAGTGTTGATCACCGTTCTTCATTTTGAGAAGTTGTAGAGGCATTGGCCTCAAGCAAGCTAGTGTGCTCCGAGTTCGTGTTGCGGCACCATGTGAGAGAGAGAGAGAGGATAAGTGTGTCCTTGTATTGACGATCCGGTAGGATCAACAGTAGTGGAAATCCTTCATCGTGTTGAAGGCGGGGACGTAGAGCAGTGGCTCGAACCTCGGAACATATCTTCGTATTTGCGATTGTCCACTTTTCTCTAAACTCTATCTCTCCTTTACTTGCTCTATTACTTGTCTAATTTCTTGCAAGTCTTTTTATTGTTGCTTATTGTTTAAATAGTTTTAAATCCGCATTATTTGTCACTTAGTATAGCCATCACCTATTCACCCCCTCTAGGTGATTTCAATTGGTATCAGAGCCTAATCCTAGCATTTAGTTTAACCACCTTAGGGAGATCCTCACTTTTGGCTATATCTATTTGTTGCATTTTTATTTGTTGTGCATTATATTTGAATTCATGGCATCTGTTGACTTTTCTAGCATCAAGTCCCCACCTAAATTTGATGGATTGAATTTCCCTATTTGGAAGGTCAAAATGAACCTTTTCCTAAAATCCCTAGGAATTAGAGTTGCTAGGTCCATCACCAAAGAATTTTGTGAATCTCTCACTGATGAGAAAACATGGTCCGAAGACACCACTAAGGACTATGAAGCAAATGCTAGAGCCCAATATGCACTCACCCAAGCTTTAAATGAAGATGACCTTTCACGCATCATTAACTGTAAATCTACTTTTGAAGTTTGAAATGTTCTTATTGTGACTCATGAGGGAACGTCTCAAGTCAAGAGATCTAAAATTGACTTCTTGAAAATGAATGCATAGATGATATGCTCACCCGTTTCACCAAGATCACTAATGCTCTATCTTCTTTAGGTGACACCATTGATAATAACCAAAAGATCCGGAAGGTCATTAGAGCTCTTCCCAAGTCTTGGGAAGTCAAGGCAACCACCCTCAAGGAGCTAAATGATAGGGAGGAGATGGACTTCTCCGGCTTCATCGGCAATCTCAAAACCCATGAGATGGAGATGAAGGTTAGAGAAGAAAGGGAGGCACCAAAGAAGAAAGCCCTTACTTTCAAGGCTATTCCATCCACCCATGATGAAGAGGATTCATCGGAAGACTACGATGAAGACTTTGCCATGCTCATAAGGAAGGTGGGCAAAATGTTCTACAAAAAGGGTAGACAAAGCAACTTCCGAAGAGGGAAACCTCAAGGAAGATTTGAAAGGAAGAGAGAGGAACTGGGTCCTTGTTTTCATTACAAGAAGACGGGACACCTAATTGTCGAGTGCCCCTCTCTACAAGCTACTACCTCCAAGAACGGGCTAAAGAAGAAAAAGGCGATGGTGGCCACCTGGGATGACTCGGAGTCGGAATCCGAAGAGGAGATCGACGCCGCTCAGATGTGCTTCATGGCACAAGGCGAGGATGCTACCAAGGTATGTCTAGAAAACTCCCTAGATGATGAGATTTAACTATGGATGAGCTTGCACATTTTTTTGAGGAATTACAAAGTAGGTATAAAATTTCTCAAGCTCAAAATAAAAAATTGAAAAAGGAAAACGATTCTTTAAAAGGTAAATTTGAACTTGTTTTACAAGAGAAAAATGAAATAGCAAATTCTTTTGAAAAGATGAAAAGGATTTTGAAAAATGTAAAATATCTTGTAAAGGAAAAAGCCCTATTTCTACTTGCAATAAAAATGAATTTTTAGAGATCCAAAATGTGTTGAAATTTTGGACATAACTTTAAAGAAATATGCTTTTGACATGACTAAACTTGCATCTAAGTTTCCTAAAGGAATATCCCAAGGGAAACACACTCATCATCATCATGCTTCAAAATCACACAAACATGCACACACGCACAAGCATGCATTCATGTATGGTAGAATTTATACTTGTGCACATTGTGACCGCAAAGGCCATTTAGAAAAGTTTTGTTATGCTAAGCTAAACTAATTAAATAAAAATATTTGGGTTCGAGAAACACTAACCCTATAGGACCCAAAAAGATTTGGGTACCAAAAGACACACCGAACATAATTGATGCAGGTGGGTCGTCCTCCTCCAAGAATTAGGGGAGATGGTGCCCGGGTGGTGAATGCATCAACGCTCAACGAACACATCGTCGCTTACATCACTATCATAGAGGCACCCATTTTTGGAGAATGCCTATGGTTTGGTAATTTCTCCACATAAAGATTTTTTTTTATATACATAGGATTGCTAGTTGTACTTTGTGTTATTGTGATATATGTAAACTTGCATTTCTATTTTGTTTGTACCTTTGCCATGTTTGAGAATATATTCATGTTTCTATGCCATATTATTTTTGTCCACATATCAAGATTTTGTTAAAAGTTATATATGATTTTTGTCAAAATAAAGATTTATTTAAAACAAATTAAGCAAATAAATAGAGATGGCAATTGCGCGCCTCAACTCTTATCTAGAGGAATGACGAGGAGAAGTTCAGAACCCTTAACGGGGTATTCGTCTTCAACATCTCTTATTTATCGCTTTATTAATAAATAAGAATAAATATTAAATAACAAATAAAAATAAATATATTTTTGTTGTTTTTCATGCCAAGAAAGATTTAAAGTATTTTAACATCATTTTTATGATAAATATACATGTTTGCTTTAATGGATATTAAATTTAAAAATAATAATAATAATAATTTTTAAACTGGCTTGCTCTCTGATTTTTGGGCAAGATCGGTCGACCGATCTGGCCTGGCATAGGCACGGTCGATCGGCGTAGTCGACCGACCTAGCCTGATATATATTTTTTATTTTTCACCCGTAGCCGGTCGACCGGGCGGTCGACCGACTGAGATGGGCCCTGTCTCGGTTCCCCCGGTCGACCGGCCCGGTCGACCGGGCGACGGGTTTCCAGTTTTTTTCACCCGACCCTATTTAAAGCCCTAAACACACACTCTCTCTCTTTCATCCGCCTCCACCACTTCTTTCTCATCTCTCTCAAACCCTAACCCTATCCAACCCCTCTCTCACTCTCTAAAACTCAAGATTTCTTCCTAAAATTTAGGTTTCGCGTTTCAGGCTCCGGATCTTCCTTTTTCTCAAGGATTTTTCGTGTTTTCTCCGTCAAATTCAAGGTATAATCTATTTCCTAGATCCTTCAATTTCCTTTGCTTTAATTTCATATCTTTTGCCTAGATCTAGCCTTAGTTTTGATTATCTCTTCACCATGTCTAAAAGACTCGATCTGAGAAGGGTAAATCCGTTCAATCCCTATCCAAATCATCCCTTTTTGTTTCATCACATGCTTCCTATAGACATATTATAATTTTCACTAAACATGTTAGCTCTAGGAGATCTGTTGTGATCAATGACTTTGAGCATCTCAATTTAGCCTCTATTTTGAGAACTAATTCATTAGAAAATTTTCTATCTATTAGGGAACCTGTTTACCCTTCCATTGTTCAGATTTCTATTCAAATCTTACTTTTGAATCAAACCAAGTAAGATCTAGAGTTTTTGGCAGGGATATTGACATCTCCCTCCAAGAGTTTGCACATCATCTTCACCTCTCCTATGAGGGTGAAGACATCTATAATATTGATCTTCATGATTTCATCTATCCTGACGGTGAGTCTGCCCTCACCGCCTCCACGTTGCTTCATGGTGATGATAACCCCGGATTAGTTAGGAATGAGGAGGTGAAGCATTACAGTCTCATCGTTTTAAGTTTTAATTGGGAAGTTAATCAAAAGTCAAATTTTCAGCCCCGATTGACCTGAAGTAGGCCCTATGAGAAACGAATAGGGCTGAAATAGGGAGAAAATATGGTTTTTTGACAGTCGTGAAAGTATTACAAAGGTTCAATGCATAATTTCTATTAATAAATCTTATTTCTACTCTAAATTGGATAGTTTAACCATAATTCAAACTTTCAGATACAATTGGCCTGAGCTTGCCCTTATTAGAGCCGAATGAGGCCAAAAAGGGAGAAAATATGGCTTTCAAGTGATGGAAGTAGAACTACATAGTTTCTATGAATAATTATTACAAATTAAGCTTGTTTCTTGTTTTATTGGGAAGTTTGACCTGTAATCAAATTTTCAGCGACTATTGGCCTAAACTAGGCCTTATAACGGCTAAATTGGGGCTCAAATGCGGAGAAAATATGGTTTTCAAGAGTCAGGAATAGTATTAAATAGTTTCTATATACAATTAATAGTAATTAAACTTTTTTTTAGTCTTAATTTGGAAGTTTGAACAAAAGTCATTAGCCCGGATTAGTTTGAGCGAGGCATTATAAGAGTTGAATAGGGCCCAAACGGGGAGAAAACATGATTTTTAAGAGCTGTGAGTGGGTTACATAGTTTCTACATAGAATTACTTCTAATTAACCTTGTCTCTAGTCTTAAGTAAAAGTTTGACTAAAAGTCAAAATTTTCAGCCTCGATTCACCTGAATTAGGCCTTATAAGAGCCGAATAGGGCCAAGACTGTAGAAATCTTGGTTTTCAAGAGGCATTAGTGGTATTACATAGTTTCTCTAAGCATAATCTATTAATTACCTTGTTCTAATCTTAATTACGATGTTTGACTAAAAGTTAAATTTTTAATCTCAATTAGCATGAACTAGGCCTTATAAGAGCCGAATTAGACCCAAACCAGGAGAAAACGTGATTTTCAAAAGCTGAGAGTAATATTACTTAGTTTCTATGTTCATTAACTACTCATTAAATTGTTTCTAGTCAAAATTGAGAAGTTTGACCAAAAGTCAAACTTTCAGCCCCGATTGACCTGAAGTATGCCATACAAAGCCAAATAGAGCCCAAACGCCTAGAAAACATGGTTTTCAAGAGCTGGAATTAATATTTCATAGTTTATATAAACAATCGCAACTAATTAACCTTGTTTCTAGTCTTTATTAAGAAGTTTGACCAAAAATCGTTCAGCCCTGACTAGCCTGAATTAGGCCTTTTAAAAACCGAATAGGGCCTAAACGGCGATAAAATGTGATTTTCAAGAGCCGAGAGTATTATTACATAGTTTCTATGTACAACTAATACTAATGATCCATGTTTGTAGTTTTAATTGGAAATTTGACCAAAGTCAAACTTTAAATCCAGATTGGTCTGAACTAAGCCTTATAAGAGCCGAATTGGGCCGAAGTGAGAGAAATGTGGTTCTCAAGAGCCGGGAGTAGCATTAAAGTTTCTATGTATAATTAAATTTATACAAATTACACTTGTTTCCAGTCTTAATTACGAGTTTGACCAAAAGTCAAATTTTCAACCACGATTGACCTAAACTATGTAATAGTTTAGAGTAGAACAAGTTTAATTACTTGTAATCGTACATAAAAACTACGTAATAGTACTCCCGGTTCTTGAAAACCATATTTTCTCCCCGCTTAGCCCTATTTGGCTCTTATAGGGCATAGTTTCAGGCCAATCGAGGCTGAAAGTTTGACTTTTTGCCAAACTTCAAAACTAAAACTAGAAACATGGCTAATTAGAAGTGTTTACACATAAAATTATATAATTTCACTCTTAGCTCTTGAAAACTATGTCATCTCTTCATTTCGGCCATATTCAGATCTTATAAGTTTGTTTGGCCAAATCGAGGCTGGAAGTTTGACTTGTAGTCAAACTTCCCAAATTAAGACTAGAAACAAGTTTAGTTAGCTGTAATTGTATATATAAACTATGTAACACTACTCTCGACTCTTGAAAACCATATTCTCTCCATCATTTGGGCCCTATTCGGCTCTTATAAGGCCTAGTTCAGACCAATCGAGGCTGAATGTTTGACTTTGGTCAAACTACCCAATTAAGAATAAAAATAAAGTTAATTAGTCGTAATTTATCGTAGAAACTATGGAATACAAAGCTCTTAAAAATCATTTTTTTCTTTGTTTTAGCCCAATTAGGCTCTATTAAGGCCTAGTTCGGCCAATCGGGCTGAAAATTTGATTAAAAATCAAAATTTCTAATTTAGAGTAAAAACTAGTTTAATTAGTTAGTAATAGTACATAGAAAATATGTAATGCTAGTTTTGGCTCTTGAAAATCACGTTTTTCTTCCTGTTTAGGCCCTCTCGGCTCTTATCCCTAATTCAGGCCAATCGGGACTGAGGTTTGACATTTGGTCAAACTTCTTAATTAAGACTAAAAAAGTTTATTATATTAATTATATATAAAACTACGTAATACTACTTTGGGCTCCTAAAAATCACATTTTCTTCCTGTTTGAACCTTTTTCAACTCTTATAAGGCTTAGATCAGGCCAATCAGGGTTGGAAGTTTGACTTTTGGTCAAAGATTCAGTAAGGCTAGGAACAAGGTTAATTAGAAGTATTTGTCCATAGAAAGTATGATATGCTACTCTCGGCTCTTGAAAACAACATTTTCTCTCCATTTGGGCCCTATTCAGCTCTTATAAGTCTAGTTCAGGACAATCGAGATTAAAAGTTTAACTTAACTTTCTAATTAAGGTTAAAATAAGGTTAATTTGTTGTAAATATATATATGGAAACTATATAATACTACTCCTGACTCTTGGAAATAGCATTTATTTCCTGTTTAGGCCCTATTTTTCTCTAATAATGCCTCTAGTTCAGGCTAATCGGGGCTAAAAGTTTTACTTTTGATCACATATCAATTTAGAGCTGAAATAAGGTTAATGAGTAGTATTTGTACGTAGAAACTATGTATACTACTCTGGGCTCTTAAAAAGCATGTTTTTTCCCTTTCGTTGGACCTTATTCGACTCTTAAAAGGCCCTACTTCAGGCCAATCGGGACACAAGTTTAACTTTCGATCAAACTTCTCAATCAAGATTGTAAAAAAGTTAATTAGTAGTAAATGTATATAGAAATATTATTTTCTCTCAGTTTATGATTTCTGAATATTTTCCATGAGTTCTACGAGTCTAAGAAGTCAGTTTTCTTAAATTCCAAACTTCACCAGAACCTAATTAAAGCAGCCCCTTGAAAAAACTGACTTTTTCGGCACCTGCGAAGGGCTCTGTGAATCGTATAATAATATAATATAAATGTTTTTGTGTACTTGTTGCATTCTACGAGTCCAAGATGTAATACCACTTTTGGCTCTTGAAATCATGTTTACTTTCCTCATTAACCTATTCGTCTCTTATAAGGTCTAGAGTAGGCCAAGCGGTGCTAGTCGAACTTTTCATTAAGGCTATAAAATAAAGGAAAGTAGAAGTATTTGTGCATAGAAATTATGTAATTCCACTCTCAGCTCTTGAAACCTTATTTTCTCCCCTTTGGGTCATATTCTGCTCTTAAAGGTTCAGT
Source organism: Agave tequilana (assembly GCA_038442645.1). NCBI lineage: Eukaryota > Viridiplantae > Streptophyta > Magnoliopsida > Asparagales > Asparagaceae > Agave > Agave tequilana. The sequence continues at coordinate 84,953 of JAVJIF010021669.1, forward strand.
TCGGCTAATCAGGGCTGAAAGTTTGACTTTTGGTCAAACTTCCCAATTAAGATAAGAATAAAGTTATGAGTAGTAACTGTTTGTAGAAACTATGTAATACTACTCTCAGCTCTTATAACCACGTTTATCCCTCTTTCGGCCCTTTTCAGCTCTAATAAGGCTAGTGCAGACTAATCGAGGTTAAAATTTTATTTTTTATCAAACTTTCTAATTTATAGTAAAAATAATTTTATTTAGTAGTAACAATATATAGAGCTATGTAATGCTAATCACGGCTCTTGAAGAATCATGTTTTCTCCCTCTTAGGCCCTATTCAGCTCTTATAAGGCCTAATTAGGCCAATCGGAGCTGAAAGTTTAACTTTTGGTCAAACTTTCTATTAAAACTAAAAACAAGTTTAATTAGTATTAATTGTACAAAGAAACTATGTAATACTACTCTCGGATCTTGAAAATTACATTTTCTCTCTGTATGGATCCTATTTGGCTTTTATAAGGCCTAGATCAAGCCAATCGGGGCTGGAAATATGACTTTTCGTTAAACTATCTAATTAAGATTAGAAACAAGGTTAATTAGAAGTATTTGTATAAAGAAACTATGTAATACTACTCTCGGCCCTTGAAAACTATATTTTCTTCCCCATTTGGGACCTAATTGGCTCTTATAAGGCCTAGATCATGCCAATCGGGGCTAAAAGTTTTACTTTAAATCAGGCTTCCCAATTAACACTAGAAATAATATTAATTTGTAATAATTTGTACATAGAAACTATGTCGTACTACTCCTGGCTCTTGAAATCACGTTTACACCTTGTTTAGGCCCATACGGCTCTAATAAGGCCTAACTCTAGACAATCATGACTGAAGTTTTATTTTTGGTTAAAATTCTTAATTTAAAGTAGAAATAAGGTTAAATTGTTGTAATTATACACATAGTTATACACAAAACTATGTAATATTAATCCCAACTCTTGAAAACCATATTTTCTCCATGTTTGGGACCTATTCGGCTCTTATAAGGCCTAGTTCACACATTGTCAGAGCAGAAAGTTTGAGTTTTTGTTCAAACTTTTCATTTAAGACAAAAAACAAGTTTAAATAGTTATAATTATATATAGAACCTATGAACACCGCTCACGGCTCTTGAAATCACGTTTCCTCCCCGTTTGAGCCTTATTCAGCTCTTATATGTCTAATTCAGGTCTCGAGGCTAAAAGTTTGAATTTTGGTCAAATATCTCAATTAAGACCAAAAACGTTTTTAATTAGCAGTAATTGGACATAGAAACTATGTAATACCACTCATGGTTTTAAAAAACTATGTTTTCTCCCCATTTGGGCTCTATTCGGCTCTTATAAGGTCTAGTTCAGACCAATCGGGCGGGGATAAAAGTTTAACTTTTGGTCAAACTTCCAATTAAGACTAGAAATAAGGCTAGTAAGTAGTAATTATACACATAAACTATGTAATATTAATCCTGTCTCTTGAAAGTCATGTTTTCTCTTCATTTAGACCCTATTCGGCTCTTATATGGCCTAGAGTTTAGGACAATCGGGCCTGAAAGTTTGACTTATGGTCAGACTAACTAATTGAGACCAAAATAAGTTTAATTAGTAGTGATCGTACATAGAAACTATGTAATACTACTCTCAGCTCTTGAAAATCACATTTTTCTCCCGTTTATGTCCTATTCTGCTCTTATATATAAGCCTAGTTCCAGCCAATCGGGACTGAAAATTTAATTTTTGATCAACTTCCCAATTATGACTAAATCAGTTTTATTAGTTGTAATTATGCATAGAAACTACGTAATACCACTCTTGGCTCTTGAAATCATTTTTTCTCTATGTTTGGACCTATTCGACTCTTATAAGCAAGATCAGGCCATCGAGCTGGAGGTTTGATTTTTCTTCAAACTTTCCAATTAAGACTAAAGGATATTTAATAAGCTGAAATTATATAATAAATCTATGAAAAACTTCTCACGCTCTTGAAAATCATATTTTCTCCCTATTTCGGCCTTATTCGGCTTATATAAAGCCTAGTCCCGGCCAATGAAGGCGATAACTTGACTTTTGATCCACTTCCCGATTAAAACTATAAAAAAAGTTTAATTAGTAGTACTTGTACATAGAACTATATAATACTATTCATGACTCTTGAAAACCATATTTTCCCCCGTTTGGACCCATTCGGCTCTTATAAGGCCTAGTTCAGCCAATCAGCTCAAATTAATTTTGGTCAAACTTTTCAATTAAAATTAGAAACAATTTTAATTAGTAGTATTGTATATAAAACTATGTAATACTACTCCCGGCTCTTGAAACCCACGTTTCTCCATGTTTGGGCCCTATTTGGCTCTTATAGGCCTAGGTTCTGGTCAATCGGGCAGAAGTTTGACTTTTTTTATTAAACTTCCCAATTAAGACTAGAAATAGTTAATTAGTACAGATTGCTCGTGGAAACTATGTATATACTACTACTCCAGCTCTTGAAGACCATATTTTCCTCCCGTTGTGACCTAATTCGCTCTTATAAGGCCTAATTCTGGCCAATCAAGGCTGAAAGTTTGACATTAGTTAACTTCCTAATTGAGACAGAAACAAGTATAATTTATAGTAATTATACTTAGAAATTATGTAATACTACTCCCGGCTCTTGAAAATCTCGTTGTCTCCATGTTATAGGCCTAGTTCAGGCCAGTTAGGGCTGAAAGTTTGAGTTTATTTAACTTCCCTATTAAGATAAGAAACAAGTTTAATTAGTACATAAAAACTCTGTATACATCTACGGCTCTTGAAAAACATATTTTCTCCCTATTTTTGCTTTTGTTGGCTCTTGTAAGGGCTAGTTCAAGCTAGTCAAGACGGAAGGACTTTAGGTCAAACGTCTCAAATAAGACTTGAAATAAGATTATTTAGTAGTAATTATACATAGACACTATGTAATAGTAATCAGGCCATCGGGGCTAAAGTTTGACTTTTTAGTTAAATTACCAAATAATGCTAGAAACAAGTTTAGCTAGTAGTAATTATACATAGAAACTATGTAAAACTACTCTTAACTCATGAAAACTATGTTTTACACCCCCGTTTAGACTCAATTCGGTTTTTATAAGGCCTAGTTCAGGCTAATCAGGGCCGAAAGTTTGACTTTTAGTTAAATTTTTCAATTAGACTAGAACTAGTTTATTAGTAGTAATTGTGAAACTATATAATACTACTTTCGGCTCTTAAAAATCATATTTTCTCCCCGTTTTGGCCTAATTCGGCTCTTATAAG
>JAVJIF010021670.1:0-70215 GCA_038442645.1 Agave tequilana
GACGTTCGTGAAGATCAAATTCATTTGGAGCTCTAACACATGACGAATCAAGAGTCCGACATGATCAAGATGTGCCAAGAAGAGTTGATAGAGTGTGAGTTGTATATGTGGAATAGCATGTAAAAGTCTTGACACAAACACACACTTCATTGGTCCATTAGTCGACTTGAAGTCTTTTATAAGTCGACTAACCCATTGACTAGTCGACTTAACCCAAACCAAGTCGACTAATTCTGTGTCAAATATCTGACCCAACTCTCTGTTTGATAATTAGTCGACCGACAGTAAACCAAGTCGACTAATATCATTTTGTAGTCGACTTATAGAATACCCCTAGTCGACAAATCCTTGACCCAGTCGACTATAAAGCAGTTGCAGTCGACTTGAAGTAGTTATTCTGAAACTGTTCTTCCAACGGCCACTGACCTAGTCGACTAATAGCTAAACCTAGTCGACTAATAGAAGGAATTTTGCCTAGGTTAGTCGACTAACTCCATGGGCAAGTCGACTAATAGGCAGTTCTGACTGTTGGACAGTTTCATTATCTGGTCTTTTGTGCAACTGTTTTCAATGTTCCTTTGATTCAAATTGCACCTATTAACTCCCTAACTAACCTAGTCTTCAGCTATAAATAGGGAAGTTATTGCAAAGGCCATTTACCAAGAGTTTTTATCAGTTTTCCAAAGCCAAAAATATGAAAACCTGAAAACTGTTTTCCCACTTCAGTTCTTCACCAAAAGACATTTCCATTGTGAAGATTCTCTGAAGTTCTTGTTTCCTATACTGAACCTTGTCCACATACACATTCAGTACCAAAGCTATAGGAAAAGTATTGTAATTCTCAAAGTGTTCATTGTACACGGGAGGCTTCTTGGTTGAAGAGGCAAGTTGTACAAGGTGACCATTGTACACGGGAGGCTTCTTGGTGTAGAGGCAGTTGTACAAAGGTAAAAGGTATTTTCTTGGTGGAAGAGAAGGTGTTCTCTTGGGAAGAGAAGGTGTACACATTTGGCGAAGGGGATTCGACAAGTGGTGTACATGTTGTATTGATTTTGGGTGGCAAGATCAAGGTTAAAGGAAAATCTCAAGCGGGTGGCTTGGGGACTGGATGTAGGTCACAAGGACCGAACCAGGATAAATCTCTTGTTTGCGTTTGTCAATTTCTGAGATTTGTTTTCCTTTACATGCAAGTTATTTATTTTATTTATTTGCCTAACGATTATCCTTCTTGTCTAGTGTTTGTGTTGACTTGTGTTGTATTTTAGATCATTGTTGCCTACAAGAGATAATTCCGCAATTAGTCCTTATCTCAACGATCCTACAATTGGTATCAGAGCGAGGGTCATCAACCGGCATCTACATTCCTACTTCATCAACCGGAGTACACGCTCTGATCCTACATTTGATATCAGGGCGGATACAAGTCAACAACAAAGATGGCAACGGAGTTTTCATCATCCCAATACAAAGAAGGTCATTCTACACAACGTCCACCGCTATTTGATGGAACCAACTACAACTATTGGAAGTGTAGAATGAAGATATACTTGCAGTCACTCAACTACGACCTTTGGAACATCGTAGAAGCATCATACACCAAGCCTACAACTAACTACAACGCTTGGAGTGAAGATCAAAAGAAGACGCGAACCTTGACGCCAAAGCAATGAATGCTCTATTCTGTGCCCTTACCAAAGAAGAGTTCAACCGAGTGTCAACAGCAACTTCTGCACATCAAATTTGGCATACTCTTCAGGTAACACACGAAGGCACTAGTAAAGTTAAGGAATCTAAAATATCTGTTCTTGTCCACAGGTTTGAGTTATTTAAAATGGAGGAGAATGAAACCATATTCGAAATAGTTACAAGATTCACCGACATCACCAATACTCTTGCATCCCTTGGAAAGGACTACACCAAGTTGAAAGAGTTCGAAAGATCCTTCGTGCACTCACACCAGAATGGGAGAAGAAGACAACCGCCATTGAAGAGGCGAATGATCTCTCAACTATGACATTAGAAAACCTAATCGGTAATCTAATGGCATATGAAGTGCAGTTAGAAGAAAGGAAGAAGGACGAACGACAACACCGTTCAAAGAAGAAAGAACTCGCCTTCCATGCATCTTCCGACACGGACAATGATAACGAAGAGGAGATGGCAATGCTCTCAAAGAAGTTCAGAAAATTCTTAAGCAAGGTAAATTCAAGTGTTTTAATTGTGATAAATCAGGACATATGAAGATGGATTGCCTTTGCTCAAGAAGAAAGATAAGTACAAGAGTAAGAAGTTCAGAAAGAAGAAGAACTACGAAGCATCTTCAGAATATAGTGATTCCTCATCTTCTGATGAAGAAGAATCCACTGAACATGTTAACTTATGTTACATGGCCATAGAAGATGAAGAGGTATCGTTTTCTGAACTCTCTGATGCATTTAATGAGTTATTTATGAATCTGAAAAATGAAAAACTGAAAAAACAGATTTTGTTAAAAGAAAATGAGAAACTTTTACAGGAAAATTCTTTATGCATTACAATGTTCTTCTATAAATTCTCAACAAGATGAATTTGAAAAAGTCATATCATCTTGAAAACTGAAAATGAGAAGTTTATAAAAGAAAACATTTTTCTGAAAATGGAAACTAAGTCTTTGAATGATAGAATTTCTATATTAGATAAAGACATGTTAGTTTTCAAAAAGAAATATGAAGATCTTATGCAAAATGTGACTAAGTTTAATAAAGGAAAAGAAAAATTAAATGATCTATTATCTTTTCAGAATTTGTCACATGATAATCATGGTATTACTTTTATTGCAAAATCTTCATGTTATAATCATCCATATAGTTATTTTGTAAAAAGTAAGACTAAGAAAAGTAAGTTTATATGGATTCCAAAGAACTTAAATGTTTATGATAAAAATACATATATTGCTTCATACATGCATGATATATGTGATTCTTGCAATTATGTATATATAACAGGTGAAAACCAAATTCTAAATGGATTTGGAGTCCTAAAGGTTAAAATGATCTTTTATATTTGGTACCAACTAACGTTTATCTTGAGGTACCATATAAAAAATTTTGATAAAGATCAACTATGTATATATGTACTAATATATTTGTTGCAGGGGGGAGAACAAAATATTTCTCTATCTGTTATAGCCCATTTCTGCAGGGGGAGAAAAGATAACATATTTTCTGCAGGGGGAGGACTTGTGCACACAAAGCGTCGTCATCAAAAAGGGGGAGAATGTTGGAACCTATTTTGATGAAGACGTTCGTGAAGATCAAATTCATTTGGAGCTCTAACACATAACGAATCAAGAGTCCGACATGATCAAGATGTGCCAAGAAGAGTTGATAGAGTGTGGGTTGTATATGTGGAATAGCATGTAAAAGCCTTGACACAAACACACACTTCATTGGTCCATTAGTCGACTTGAAGTCTTTTATAAGTCGACTAACCCATTGACTAGTCGACTTAACCCAAACCCAAGTCGACTAATTCTGTGTCAAATATCTGACCCAACTCTCTGTTTGATAATTAGTCGACCGACAGTAAACCAAGTCGACTAATATCATTTTGTAGTCGACTTATAGAATACCCCTAGTCACTAATCCTTGACCCAGTCGACTATAAAGCAGTTGCAGTCGACTTGAAGTAGTTATTTTGAAACTGTTCTTCCAACGGCCACTGACCCTGTCGACTAATAGCTAAACCTAGTCGACTAATAGAAGGAATTTTGCCTAGGTTAGTCGACTAACTCCATGGGCAAGTCGACTAATAGGCAGTTCTGACTGTTGGACAGTTTTCATTATCTGGTCTTTTGTGCAACTGTTTTCAACGTTCCTTTGATTCAAATTGCACCTATTAACTCCCTAACTAACCCTAGTCTTCAGCTATAAATAGGGAAGTTATTGCAAAGGCCATTTACCAAGAGTTTTTATCAGTTTTCCAAAGCCAAAAATCTGAAAACCTGAAAACTGTTTTTCCCACTTCAGTTCTTCACAAAAGACATTTCCATTGTGAAGATTCTCTGAAGTTCTTGTTTCTTATACTGAACCTTGTCCACATACACATTCAGTACCAAGGCTATAGGAAAAGTATTGTAATTCTCAAAGTGTTCATTGTACACGGGAGGCTTCTTGGTTGAAGAGGCAAGTTGTACAAGGTGACCATTGTACACGGGAGGCTTCTTAGTTGTAGAGGCAGTTGTACAAAGGTAAAAGGTATTCTCTTGGTGGAAGAGAAGGTGTTCTCTTGGTGGAAGAGAAGGTGTACACATTTGGCGAAGGAGATTCGACAAGTGGTGTACATGTTGTATTGATTTTGGGTGGCAAGATCAAGGTTAAAGGAAAATCTCAAGCGGGTGGTTTGGGGACTGGATGTAGGTCACAAGGACCGAACCAGGATAAATCTCTTTGTTTGCGTTTGTCAATTTCTGAGATTTATTTTCCTTTACATGCAAGTTATTTATTTTATTTATTTGCCTAACGATTAATCCTTCTTGTCTAGTGTTTGTGTTGACTTGTGTTGTATTTTAGATCATTGTTGCCTACAAGAGATAATTCCGCAATTAGTCCTTATCTCAACGATCTACAGAGAAGTGGTTTGAAAAATAAAATAGAAAAGAAGATGAAACAAAGGTGACCAAGAAGTTGGTGAAAACATCGATGAAAAGATAAAAGAATTAATTTTTAAAATAAGATAAAAGAAAACTCATAGCTACTAACTACCAATTGCTTCACTAACCTTGCTAACCTCTTAGTGATTGTTGCTCACATGGATTGATTGCTAAAATGAAAGAACAATCAAAGAGTTTAAGAATTTACCGTGTAGCTTATGGCTAACTGGTCGTGTCCACGAGGAGGAATGCGATGGAAGCTTTTCGGTGAATCGTTTAAAAACAAAGAATTGTGCTCATTTTTTTATGGAAAAGAGAATGAAAAGAAGGAGATGATTAAAAGAGAAATTGCAACTTTAGAAAGGCTTTGGAGAAGGTGATTTAGAAAAGCTCGAAAATTATTTTGTTGTTATAATAAGGAAGAAAAGCTGGGCTCACTATCTCACTACTCAAAAGTTAATTATTCTATTAAAATCCTAAGTGCCTCAATTGATCATAAGCAAAACTTAAAGTTGATTTTTTGAAAGTTTGAAGTAAAGCACATAAGATGGTTGGAAGAGTTCACTCTTTTCTTTGAATTTAGAATTGAATGTTAAATCATCAAGCACGAAGAAGCAAGAATGAAGTAAAAATAGTTCAAGAAACGTTCATGAAAGAAGTAAGAGTTTAACAATCCAAACCCATCCTCATGTGCCTTCAAGAACACTTTCAAAAAGAAAGGCTTTAAGTAAGGCATGCAAATGATTTATTGAGTCTTTTTCTTTAAAACCATAAGAGAAGAAGAACTAGAGAGAGTTACAATAGTGAGCCCATAAAACCGTTTTAGTTACTCATGAAAAATAAAGAAGAAAGCAAATAAATAATGCAAGCCATAACGTAATACGAGTGGAAGAAAAAGCAGCTCGATTCTTGTATTGATGTCACTTCAATCTTCAAGTACAAGCACTCAATTCCTCTCTCTCACAAGTATTGATACAGGACTACAAATTAAAAAATAAGAATACAACTTTTGTGCTAGCTAACAAAGAGCCTAAATCCTTAGAAAATAAACACAATTCTAATCCTAGTCTTCGCTTCTTTTTCCTCTGTTGAAACTGGCATTTATAGGGAAAAACCAGAGGGGGGAGATCCCGGGAAGATTGGGGGAGCAAACGCTCCCCTAACTGAATTCAACAAGCCGCGAAAACACGGCCAGGGCCGCGTTTTCGCGGCCCTGTGTGGCCATGTGGCCACACTTAATTGGTGGAGAACACTGGTTTGTTGATTTGCCTGTATCTTCTTCTGGTTTTCTTGTTTCTCCTCTAAAAGTTGACGAAACAGCCTTTGATTGTGTGGCTTAACCGCTTGATTCAGGGAGGATTCTTCTCAAACTCTTGATATGCTAATATTTTGCCCTGATTCCTTAATTTCGAATTTATTCTGAATTAAATCAGAATTTGGTGGGCTTTTGGGCTTGTTTCTCTTTTCTTTCTTTTAGCACTTGGGCCTACATTAAACAAAGAAAAAGAAGACTTATTAATAGGATTTATTAGCTAAAAAGTATGGTAAGGTGATAATGTATATGCAACATATGTGACTAATCATGGATCCTTGGCCATCACTAATCCTTAGCTTCAAGAGACGATATAGAGCATGGCCCATAAGATTGTTCTTCTACATTCAAACTACACATCCATACCACTAACAAGTTGCAAGCTACTTATTAAATCATCAAAACCAGTTAGAGGTGAGTTGAAATAAAGCAGACATTGCAAGTTAGCAAGTTAGTGGGTTAGGTGTTAGAAATGTTAGAATGTTAGAATCCATCATCATGAGTCATCAATGGCTCTTGCAAGAGTAAGGCCTTGTAGAGGCTATTAGATTCATGTGGATTATCAAGTAAGTAGTTAGATGGTTAGTGGTTAGTAGTTAGGTTGCCACAAGAAGAAGAAATTAGCTAAGCATCATGTAGAAGATGGAGAAGATTATATTAGAGAAGAAAGAAGGCACCTTTACATAGATTGTCACCATCTATACATCAATCCCTCTCTATCTCTCTCTGAATCTCTCAGCCCTACTACAAGATCTAAAAATGAAATAACAATACAAAATAAAAGAAATGAAGAACACATACCCTACACTACATTAAAGATAGAAACCCTAGCCTTAAATCAAAAACTGCTTTCGTTTCGGCCAAACCCTGCAGTATTTATAGGCAAAGGGAGGTTCCAGAAGATGAGACAAGGCCACGCGTCGAACATCAACGCGTGGCCCCACCAGATTGCCACGAAAACGTGGCTATTGCCGCATTTCTGTGGCAATACCAGGGACTTAGCTCCTTGGTTTTGGTGCGGAGATGCACAGTGCTTCGGGGACCTTCTAGATATGCTCCAATTCGGGTATATTCGTTCGAATCTTCGTCTGACTGCGCAAAGGTCTAGGTTCAATGTATCTTCTAAAAATTTTCTTACTTGGTCTCCAAGAAATCCGGATTTAATTACCCAAAATGGGATTAATTAAGCTCTTATTACTCCTTTGCCCTTAAACTCCTGATTTATCTGCAAGAGAGACCAAAACACGGTTTAGACCGACATTTTATTTATAAATCGGTGGGGAAATGCGATATAATAATGCAGAATTGTAGACTAATCACTATACAACAGTTACTCGTACAGGACATCTCATGTTCATTATATATATATCACACCATGTATGCACGACTTTATTGCATATGATCTATCGTCCTGATTATTCCTATTATTGTTATTACTTTCAGTTCTCGATACTGTCAAACATATTATTCTTTTGTCCTATTTATTGTTACAACTTTTCCATATTCTCTCTTTTATCATTTATTTCCCTTCGTGTACTCTTGCTAGTCTGCTTCTGATGGATCTTTATTATATTTTTTTTGTATCTAGATCAGAAAACTGGTATAGAGAGTTGTTCATAGATCATATTCTGGTTCAGCTGTTCTCCGGTGAGTTTAGTTTCCTTTCTTGACTTGTCTTATTTAGATATAGTGGATGATATTGTTTATGATTCAGTTTTTCATATAATGTGATTTTATTCCTGTGCTTGATTGTATATGCATATATGTCTGCTATCCTATTCGTTATTGACAGCCTAAGGTACTCATGGAAGAGATTTTACCTTTTGTGAGTGTCTGTTGGCCATCGTCACGTCCTCGTACTCCGTATTTTGGGAAGCGGGATGTGACACTAGCACTTGAAAACATGTGTTTTTGAAATCAATGTAAAAGCGTGTATGCTAATGTTCCTCCATACTTCTATTATAGCATTGGCTCAACGGGTCGAATCCACAGAGATGGGAGACGATAAAAGCATTAACGGTTCCTAACGAGTTCTTCTTTGTTTAAAGAATGAGAATAAAAGAAAAAAAATCTAGAAGTAATAGGTGGAGAAGGCGATGAAATCGGCGAAGTGAAAACAAATGAAAAGTGGTTGTGGAATCGGTAAAATAAAACAAGAAAATAGAAATGAAATAGAAAGTGGAGTGATTTAGAAAGTGGTTTAAAACAAAACGGAAAAGAAGAAAACTTTGTGGTGAAGAAATGAAACAATGGTGAACTAAGAAGTTGGTGAAAACATCGATAAGAAAATGATAAAATAATTTTAAAAATAGTTTTTAAAACAAAGTAAAGAAAAGAAGAAAAATGATGAAAGAAAACTCATGGTTAATAACTATTAATTGCTCCACTAACTATGCTAACCTCTTAGTGATAGTTGCCTCACATGGATCCTTGGCCATCACTAATTCTTCGCTTCAAGAGACGATTGATTAGTATATAGTTCTGCATTATTATATCGCATTTCCCTACTGATTTATGAATAAAATATCGATCTAAATCGTGTTTTGGTCTTTCTTGCAGACAATCAAGACAAGGAGGGAAAAAGGGTAATAAGAGCTTAATTAAACCCATTTTCGAGTAATTAAATCCGCATTTCTTGGAGGCCAAGTAAGGAAACTTCTAGAAGATGCATTGAATCTAGACCTTTGCGCATGTCAGACGAAGATCCTGATGAATATACCAGAAACCAAGTATACCAAGAAGGTCCTGGAAGCGACAGGAAGCTCTCGTAAAAACCAGGGACCTAAGTCCCTGGTTTAGCCGCGAAAATGCGGCAATGGTCGCGTTTCCGTGGCCATATGGTGGGGCCACGCGTCGATCTTCGACGCATGGCCTCGTCTCGTCTTCTAGAAACCCCGTTTGCCTATATAAAGCCTTCTAGAGGCCTGAAACGCAGGCAGATTTAGAATTTGGCTAGGTTTTCTATCTTTTAGTATAGGGTAGTGTAGGTGTTCTTCTTTACTTTTGTATTTTTATTTCTTTTTAGATCATATATTAGGGCAGAGAGTTTAGAGAGAGATAGAGAGATTTTGATGTAATAGATGGTGATAATTTATGTAAAGGTGTCTCTTTTCTTCTCCATTGTAATCTTCTTCATCTTCTACATGATGCTTGGCTAACTTTTCTTCTCATGGTAATCTAACTACTAACCACTAACCATCTAACCACTTACTTGATAATCCACATGAATCTAATAGCCTCTACAAGGCCTTGTTCTTGCAAGAGCCATTGATGGCTCATGATGATAGATTCTAACATTCTAACATTCTAATATCTAACCCACTAACTTGCTAACTTGCAATGTCTTCTTTATTTCATACTCATCACTAACCGATTTTGATAAATTAATAGTAGCTTGCAACTTGTTATATGGTATGGATGTATTGTTTGAATGTAGAAGAACAATCTTATGGGCCATGCTCTGTATCGTCTCTTGAAGCCAAGGATTAGTGATGGCCAAGGATCAATGCGCGACAACTATCACTAAGAGGTTAGCATGATTAGTTTAGCAATTAGTAGTTAGTAGTCATGAGTTTTCTTTTATCTTATTTTAAAAATCAATTTCAAAACTCTTCTTTTATCTTTTCATCGTTGTTTACACCATCTTCTTTGTTCACCTTTGTTTTCATTTTCTTTACCACAAGTTTTATCTTTTTTTCTATTTTGTTTTCCAAACCACTTCTCTTTCGTTTTCTCATCGCGAATTTCATCGCCTTCTCACCTATCACTTCTGGATTTTCTTTTCTTTTCTCCTTTTCTCATTCTTTTACAAAGAAGAACTTGTTAACAACCGACGTGAATAAAAACTGTTAATGCTTCTATCACCTACCGTCCCTGTGTATTCGACCCATTGAGCCAATGCTATAACGGAAGTATCGAGGGAACATTAGCACACACATAATTTCATTGATTTCATAAAATACACATTTTCAAGTGCTCGTTCTGCTCCGATCAAATTTTTGGCGCCGTTGCTGGGGATGGGAATGGTTTTGATGTCACGTTTTTGTTAACATTTTCTTTTCTGTTTTGGTGTGCAGTTCAATCTTTGCAAAAACTTAGCATTGTGGAAGTATAGTCTTGCTTGCATATCCCTGCTTCAGAAAGAAGGGACCCTGCTTCCTAAATTTGCCGTAGAACCCAAGAAATGCTGCGCAACCGCGGCATATTTTTGACAATTGTACCTTTTCTTTTGCAAGGACTTTGTAAGTTGCATATAGTGTTATATTCTGCTGCCAATTTTTGCTTTGATTGCCTAAACATTGCAATAAACTAAAGAACTAAAATACGGTATTTGGACTGATTGGAGTTCATTTTTGCATCATTTTCCACTTCCATATTATGCTTTATGTAAATAAAATAAGGTTTTTATTGCTTTTCTCTCTCATTTTTCAGGTCCACCATTAATGGAGATGAAGGCCCATAATCAAGGAATTTTCAAAGAATTAATGGGATTAATTAAGGAGCCCAAAAGAAGAAGCCCAGGTCTGGAGTCGTCCACGAATATCCCCAATTTCTAGAAGATCCAGCGTGGCATACGGAGCGTAACAGAATGGCAACAGAAATCATTGGCGCAACGGCCAAGATTCTGCCGCGGAACGCGGCTCTGGCCGCAGATCCGCGGCAAGAATCTGGCCGTTGAGCCAGCGTTTAATCCCACGGCTAAGATTTGAGGGCCTCATCCTCTGGAGCCTATAAATAGACCCCTAGGGCCTCTGCGAAAGAGGGGAGGAGAGAATAGGAGAGAAGAGCTTGTATTTTTGAGAGAATTGTAGGGATTTTCTCTAGCTTTCTTTAGTACTCTTGTAATCTTCTTTCTCCTTCTAGAATTCTGCAAAGAGAGACAGAGAGTGTGAGATCTTGTAATTGAAGTGGTGACAACTTGAATGTAAGGATTGATCCATCTATCTTCTCATCTTTACTAATTCTAGTGCTTTACTTTCTTGTGCTTTACTTTCTTCAAGCTTTAATTACCATTGCATTTTATTCTACCATGAATTGTTGTGTTCTTTTCATTTCAATGTCTAGCTAACTCTCTAACATGACTAGCTAACCACTAACTTTACTAACTTCTAACTCTTGGGTGATTGCTAATTCATGTGATTCATTGGATGCTTTATTGTAGTCTTGTAATTTCAAGCTCTATTATCCCCAATGAAGATGAGTTACTTTAATTCTTGGCAAATGCTTGTTTTCATTCCATATGCTTCATGTGAGCCTCATTTAGAGCCTTGTCTTTAGAACAAGTGCCTTGATGGAACATGGAGATGGAGCACCTAACTATGCTAATTGTTGTACAATTTTCTTACTTCAATGCTAGCTCGAGTATGGCTTTGAATGATTAATGAATCTTGTATCTTCTTCTTAGCATTACCTTGAGTGACACTCCTTGATTCCACCATTGAAAATCTATCTCGGGAGCTGATGAATCAATGAGGTTACAAGTCAAGCCAAGAAGATCACTCATCATGGGAGAATATTTTGACCAAACAAGCAAGACGAACCTTTGCCGATGAATCAACATGAGGCATGCATCACCCTATGAGATTAGTAAGTTAGTAAATTAGAAGGGTTAGCTAGTCATGGTTTCTTCTCTCTAAAGTCTTTTCAAGGTTTTCCTTCTCAAAGTTTTCTTTCCAAGCTAGTAAAGTTTTCCAAGTTCATTTCGCTTTCCTTTCCATCCTTTTTCTTTTCATGCAACAAAATTCACAAAGAATTTTTCCTCTCTTTTCCATGTCATTTTGTTTTTCTTGAACATAGAAGAACTTTCATTTTCTTTCTTCAAATTTCGAAACCGTAAAGCTTCCATCGCAAGCTCTCCCTGAGGATCGACCCGTAATAGCTTACACTACTACGGTGATTCGAAAGAAGTAAAGAAAAATTGTGAATATATTTTGGAGTTATTTGAGCATCACATAAGAGCATCGAAGGTTGATTCTAAACCCTCTCTCTCTGAATATTAGTACACTCCTACCTTCCGAACAAAATTTTTGGCGCCGTTGCCGGGGAAGAGCAACGGTTTTCATTTGAGTGAAGAACTAAACGAATTTTCTTCTCTGTTGTAGGTTACAGGTTAGAGAAATAGGAAACAAAGCACTGCAGTAACATATAAGTGGTCTTGGGCCTCTGTTCAAGAAAGCAGAGACCAAGTACCCTCTGATTTGCCGCGTTTTCTCGGCCAAAGCCGTGGATCCGCGGCAAAGAGGAGTTGACTACTAACTGGTTTTGTGCAGGGTTGCTTGCTCTGCAAAAATACAGCTGCTGCAAATCTAATTTCTTGTATGCTCTCACCAGGATCCTGCTAATAATCAACAGTAAAATATTTGTTGAAAAGTTTAAAAATTGATTAGACGTTTGCATTTTTAGGCACGTGTCTTTTCAATTCATTTACTTTACTGTTGAAGAGTGCTGGAGCAAGGTACGTTCGCATTGCATTTAGAATAAGACCCACTTCTTGGTTGATTTACATCGCTTTGAGTGAACCTTGTTTGCATATATTGTACACTTGCACAAAATTGATCTTAAGGGCATCACCCAATAAAAAAGATAAGGTGGAGATTTTATCACCCTTTCCTTAGCCCAAAAATCATCATCCAAGCACTCACAATCCCAAGCTTTTTAATAAAATCTGATAGACGTTGGCCCTAGGGACATCCGGACTCAGTAGGAGATCAGCTGAAGTTGGAAATTATTTTTGATTCATACTCCAGTCAAATCAGTGTCTATGGTTGGGGATTAAGAGGTTATGCCTCAAGATACCGTGGTTTGGCGTAATTAAGGCCCGTTGCTTACGCACGGATACCTCCCACCGTATTTTGCCCCTACCTGGCTGATTAACTGTGGTCTGACTCGAGCAATAACCTTCTCTGGTTCATCGAACAGTTAGGAGTCGTCTAGGTCCAGGTATCCTAGATATCTTGTGTTGATTTTTCTTTTCTTTTTTGTTATTTTCATTTTCTTTCGCTTGTGTGATCGGTGAACGTTGTCCGTGATTGTGTATGCAAGAGTGGTACCGGGATCCAAATTCTGCAAGACTTGTTAGGATTTCTACACTTGCACAAACACCACCACCTGACACAATTCCAATTATGGCAAACAACACTTCGCTTCAAGACAAGTTCTACCCCATCCGCACTTCACTTCCATCAAGCATTCTTCTCCCAATGACCAATGGAAATAATTTGAGCTGAAGCCACAATTCATAAACACACTCCCGTGATTTCATGGCCTAGAGTCCGAGGATGCGTATTTCTTCATTCGTGAGTTTGAAGAAGTATGTGTGATGATGAAAATTTCCCAATTAACTGAGGACGCTGTTAGACTAAGGTTCATACCCTTCGCGCTGAAAGATATAGCTAAGAAATGGCTCTACAATCTTCCCGCCAGTTTGATTTCTTCATGGGATGATTTTGTAAAAGTCTTTCTTAAAAAGTTCTATCCCATTCACAAGACATCCCTCATGAGAAAGAACATTATGCAGTTCAAGTAGGAATCAAATGAACCATTCTGAAAATATTTCGAACGATTCAAAGACTTACTAGCCCTATGTCCTCATCACGGCATAGAGAAGTGGCGGCAGTACTAGATTCTCTATGACGGACTTGATTACCAAACAAAAACACTCCTTGAAACCATGTGCCAAGGGGAATTTTTAAAGAAAGATGAGAATCAGGGGTGGGATCTCTTTGAAACCTTAGCCGAAAAAACAATTCAGTGGGAGTCATGCCCAGAAAAACCCACTCCCACCACTTTCAGAACTGGTATGCATTCGATAGAATCCTCTATAGCTGCTGAGGCTAAAATAACACAATTGATGAAGAGGATAGAACTGCTAGAATCCAGGGAACCTACTGCTGTGAACCAGGTCAACCCACCACCTGTGGTCAACCCGGGTTGCACCTATTGCAATGATCTCAACCATCTGTTCGAAGAGTGTCCTGTTTACCAGTCTCAAATGTATCAGGAAAATATGAATGCAGCTTACACCAGACCCAACTACAATCCATACTCCAAAACGTACAATCCGGGATGGCGAAACCATCCAAATTTTTCCTGGAGTCAGTCTGGTCCTGAGCAACCAAGGCAACCATTTTCGCATCAATATCCTGCTCAGTCACATCAACCCAGTTTCCACCAGAATCCACCAAATTTCCACTCATACCAGAGTCCACCACAATTCCAATCATATCAGAATCCACCACATTTCCAAACAAACTTCCAGCCCACATATCAGCAACATCCACCACAAAATCATCCAGACAAAAGAATACAGATTTGGAAAAAATGTTAGAAACCCTATCCAAAACCCAGGCTTCAAAGATGACCAATCACCACCAGGATATGAACAAATTACAGGTCCAGATAGGTCAATTGGCTAATTCTTTAAATGAGAGACAAAGAGGAATGCTACCGAGTCAGCCATTGCCCAATCCAAAAAATCACTTCCCTCTGCATGAAGTTGAAGACATGGACCCCAGTCAATGCAACACTGTTTATATTCTGAGATCCGGGAAGCAGGTAGATAATAAGGTTTCAAATCAACCCACCAAATCAGTGTCAAAATTAACACCTCCTGTTCCAGTGCAACCAACTCCAGACAAACCATCTTCAAGTTCACAACCATCAACTTCCAAAATCCAAAGAGAAAGAGAAGACTGATGAGCAACCATACAAGCCTATTGTACCATTCCCAAATAGGCTAGCAAACCAAAAGCTGAATGCTCATATGGAGAAGATCAGAGAAATGTTCAATCAAGTCCAAATCAATGTACCTCTTCTTGATGCCATACAACAAGTTCCATCATATGCCAAATTTTTAAAGGAAATGTGCACAAAGAAGAGGAAAGCAAATGTCCCTAAGAAAGTCTTCCTAGCTTCAAACATTAGCGAGTTGCTCACTGGGCCAATTCCTGTAAAGTATAAGGACCCAGGGAGCCCAACCATCTCTTGTATCATAGGACAGACTACTATCAATCAGGCATTACTTGATTTGGGAGCCAGTATCAATCTTCTTCCCTTTTCTGTGTATCAGCAACTAGGGATAGGTGACCTCCGTCCGACCAAAGTTACGATACAACTGGTTAATTGCTCTGTAAAGATTCCTAAGGGGGAGATTACAGATGTTTTAATACGGGTCGGGGAATTCATTTACCCGTAGACTTCATTGTTCTTGAGACGCAACCCGTACATAATCACAGAGCACAGACACCTGTCATTCTCAGACGCCCTTTCCTAGCCATCGCAAATGCGATCATCAACTGTAGGAATGGCTCGATGCGTCTAACTTTCGGAGATATGACAAAAGAGGTGAATGTTTTTCACCTGGGAAAACAACCTCGGGATTTGGGTAATGAGTCTTTTGAAGTGAACTTAATCGAAGGTTTAACAAGTGAACATGATGTGGAGGTTAAATATGAGTTCGAAGAAGAATTTGAGTTGGAGTCTGATGACTTCAACCTTGATCAGATTGTTGAGTCCACTGTGGAATATGCCACTAATACCACCCCTATTCTTCACTTGCACCAAGAACAACCATTGATGGATCCTGTCCCTTCTTCTGAGCTTAAGGTTCTTCCCAACCATCTCAAGTACCAGTACTTGGATGAGAAGGAAGCTTTTCCCGTGATCATTGCATCCCATCTCATGAAGCAACAAGAAGAGGACCTTCTTATAGTGTTAAGAGAGAATCGAGAAGCCATTGGTTGGACCATGGCTGACATAAAGGGGATTAGTCCTTCCATAGTACAACACCGGATTCATTTGACGGAGGATGCTAAGCCAAAACGTGACCCACAGCGTAGACTGAACCCAATCATGCAGGAGGCTGTTAGAGCTGAGATCTTGAAGCTGTTAGACAATGGGATTATCTATCCCATATCCGATAGCCAATGGGTAAGTCCAGTCTACGCTGTGCCAAAGAAAGCAGGATTTACTGTGGTAGAAAATGAGAAGAAAGAATTGGTACAAACACGTCTTCCAACAAAGATTCGAGTTTGTATTGATTATCGAAAGTTGAACACTGCCACACGTAAAGACCACTTTCCCCTTCCGTTCATTAACCAAATGCTTGAGAGATTAGCGGGACATGAGTACTACTGTTTCCTGGATGGATATTCAGGATATAATCAAATCCCCATCGCCCCGAGGATCAAGACAAAACCACCTTCACCTGTCCCTTTGGAACATTTGCATACCGAAGAATGCCCTTCGGTCTATGCAATGCTCCCGCAACGTTTCAACGTTGCATGCTGAGCCTTTTTTCAGACATGGTGGAGAAATTCTTGGAGATTTTCATGGATGATTTTTCAATTTATGGCGATTCCTTTGAACAATGCTTGTACCATCTTAAGCTGGTTCTACAACGCTGCATGGAGAAAAACTTGACACTCAACTGGGAGAAGTGTCACTTTATGGTCAAGTAAGAAATCGTTCTTGGGCACGAAGTTTCACATAAAGGAATTGAGGTTGACAAGTCTAAAGTGAAAGTTATTACAAAGCTCCCTAAACCAACATGCTAAAAAGACATTAGATCATTTTTAGGGCACGCCGGCTTCTATAGACGATTCATTTAAGGGTTTAGCAAAATTGCTAGACCTTTGACAAATCTCTTAGGAAAAGATGTACCCTTTAAATTCATGAAGAATGTCTACAAGCCTGGGAGGAGCCTAAGTGTAGACTTGTCTCAGCACCTATCATCTCTGCACCTGATTGGACCAAGCCATTCGAGATTATGTGTGATGCCTCAGATTTTGCTATCGGCGCTGTTCTAGGGCAGCGTATTGATACTAGGCAACACGTAATCTACTATGCTAGCAGAATGCTGAATGAAGCCCAACTCAATTATACAACTACTGAAAAGGAATTTTTAGCTGTTGTAGTTGCGTTGGAAAAATTTCGCCAATACCTGCTAGGGTCCAGGACGACTATTTTCACTGATCACTCCGCCCTAAAATACTTAATGCAAAAGAAGGATGCAAAGGCAAGACTTATTCGATGGATACTTCTTTTGCAAGAGTTTGATCTGGAAATCAAGGATAAAAAGGGCGTTGAGAATGTGGTAGCTGATCACTTGTCAAGAATCCCAAATGCACCAAAGGAGAAAATACCAATAAATGATGATTTCCCTGACGAACACATTTTTATAATGTGTGGAGAGCCCTGGTATGCTGACATAGTGAATTATCTTGCAACCGGGCGAACACCTTCCAATTGGTCAGGTCAGGACAAACACCGTTTCATGAGTCAAATGCGGTTCTTTTGGGATGAACCGTATTTATTCAAATATTGTCCCGATCAGATAATACGAAGGTGTCTTCCTGAGGATGAACATCAGAGTGTCTTGACATTCTGTCACAAGCTAGCTTGCGGTGGACATTTTGGTCCACGAAAAACCGCTGAGAAAGTACTTCAGAGTGGATTTTACTGGCCCACTCTCTTTAAGGATGCATATACTTTCTGCAAGCTATGTGACAGGTGTCAAATGACGGGTCGAATTACGTGGAAAGACATGATGCCCCTTACACCCATCTTGGAGGTCAAATTTTTGATCTATGGGGGCATCAACTTCATGGGACCCTTTCCTCTGTCCTATGGCAACCAATACATTTTGGTAGTTGTAGATTATGTTTCCAAATGGGCTGAAGCAGCTCCAATAAGGACGAATGACAACCAAGTTGTCATCAAGTTTTTACGAGAAAATATCATCTCTCGCTTCGGAGCCCCCGTGTGATAATCAGTGACAATGTGAGTCATTTCTGCAATCGGGCTTTTGAAGCCCTAATGCGCAAATACTCTATTTCTCACAAATTATCCACGACATACCATCCTCAGACTAATGGGCAAGTGAAAGTCACTAATAGACAAATAAAACTCATATTGGAGAAAACCGTTGGACAGAACTGTAAAGATTGGTCCATCAAACTCACTGATGCCTTATGGGCATACAGGACCGCTTACAAGACTGTCCTCGGTATGTCTCCATATCGAGTTGTATTTGGAAAACCTTGCCACTTGCCTGTGGAGTTGGAACACCGGGCTATGTGGGCTATAAAGCAGCTGAACTTGGACTTGGATAAAGCCGGTGCCTTGAGGAAATTGCAAATATCCGAGCTAGAAGAGCTGAGAAATGAGGCATATGACAACGCTCGGATAGCAAAACATAGAACCAAGCTCTTTCATGATAAATCCATTCACCGTAAAATTTTTGTCTCAGGACAAAAGGTTCTGTTATACAACTCAAGACTCCACCTCTTCCCTGGTAAATTGAAAACCAGGTGGTCAGGACCATATATTGTGCAAAAAGTCTTCTCACATGGTACCATTGAGATTCTTGATCCAAAAAATGGCAATAAATTCACTGTGAACGGTCAACGCTTGAAGCCGTTTTTTACCACCGAGTTTGTGTCACAAGATGTTCATGAACTGGGTCTTTGTGACCCAGTCTATATGTGACCATTTCACTTGTACATTTTCCCTGTTTTCCCTGCATATCACTTTGGGACCCCTTTTGTAAATAATAAAAATAAAAACAACAAAAAAATTATAACAGAAAAAATAAAAAAATAATAACTTCAAAAAAATGGACTTTGGTGCTAAATGGCACCAAAGAATTCCCTCTCTTCATGAATCCCTTTTAAATCACCCTAGGGTTGTAAATATCTAATTCAACCTTGGGTAATTTTGGGAATTTAACTCTTTTAGCCTCCTATAAATACCATCTAACCCTGAATCTCTCCCCTCACCCTCAATCACACCTCAGATCTGAAACAATCCACTTGAGCGCCGCCCCTCCAATTTTTCTGCTCCACAGACCTCTTCTATCTGCCGCGTTTTCTCGGCCAGAGCCGCGATTCCGCGGCCATCTCTGCCTCCCTGGTGCGTCGCCAAGTTCTGTTGCAGTCGCTGTTCTCTGCTCTTGGCCGATCCAGTAGCCGATCTTCTGAATTCTCTGCCCAGTGCCCTCTGCAATTCGGATTTGATTTTCCCCCACGTATTCCGGGGTGGTTTTCATTCTAATCTTCCGATCTCTTATGTTGTTCTACATCTTTAGCATGGCACCATCTTTGTTTGCTGAGAAAGATTATTCCAAATTTTTAGTGATAACAATGGGTATGGGCATATTTTTATTGATAGAATCCGTGCTTGGGATTGGTATTCTCTTGTGTATGATAATTCCGATCATGATGCATTTTATTGCCCTGAATTAGTGACATAATTTTACACTTCCATTGATCATGCATCGGTAAATTTCAACACGTACCAATTCGCGGTTCATATGCCCCTAGGTGACATTTTAATCACACTTCCTCTACTTGAGGAACTCACTCACGTCCCCTGTTACCCACAACACAGCGACCCCCTTCCTCTTATTGATTACATGTCCATTATGGGGGCCCGCTGCACAAACAAGACCGAGGGCTCAAAGCAAGTACCACTTTCCGTAATGTGCATTGCGTTGGACGATGGATCCAACGCAATATTTTGGACTGGACCACACCACTTCTTTCAACAGGCCTGTGCTGCAGATAATTCACGACCTTATGACCCGGCAGCACACGGTCTGCATCAACAAGACCATCTTCTATTCTATCATTGCCAACTCCTCACGCACCCGTGGTGCTAAACATTCACACCCTATTCTGATTACTTGTCTATGTAGGACTTTCCTACCGGACGATGTATTTGACGCATATGACCGGGTGTTTGTAGCACATGAGAGGGCCACTAGTGCTTATAACAGTTGTCTACATGCGGTCTGGACCCCTAGTGTCCAGCCTGAGGATGTGCCAGTGGAGTCCTCTTCTGAGGAAAGTCTAGAGGAGGAAGATGAGCCCGCATTTTGGCACCAGGACTCCCCTGCAGACTCACGTGCATTCATGTCCACCATTTGGCAGGGCATGAAGAAAATATTCAGGGAACAAGTTCGGCTGAGAAAACAAGTGGAGGAGCAAATATCTAGATTAGACCGTATTGAGGCCGGTCTTCAGCGTCACAGTCAGCTGGACCCAGCACCACCGCTGGTCCAAAACGACGACGAGGGTGACTCTGTTCCTTTACCTATTTCATGCATATTTTATCTTGCATACATTGGGGACAATGCATGAGATAGATATGGGGGGTAGATACTACCTTAGGATTTTTATTTTCTTTTTAGGATTTTTTATTTTCTTTTTAGATTTTTCATTTTCTTTAGATTTTTAGGATTTTTTATTTTCTTTTTAGATTTTTTATTTTCTTTTTAGAAGAACCATAAAAAAAATAAATATATAAAAAAAAAGAAAATTTTTTAAAGAATCAAACTTGATTTTAGGAATTAAGGAAACTCTAAACTAAGATTTCTTAATATAAGTCAAAAAGAGGAGTTTTGTTGGATTTTTAGGTTAAGTAAAAAAGGATAAGAAAGATAGCTAGATTTTAATTCTTTCTTTAGCATATATACATTAAACATATTGAGGGATTAATCAAAGACTTAGTGATTCTATTTACACATATATAATAAAAAAATATAAATATAAATAAATAAATAAAATAATTACTTAGCCACTAATTAAGCTAGTTAGTTGTGCCTTAAGAAGCATGGCCAGTCACGCCTAAAGGTGGTTAAGTCCTTAGTATTCGTGGCCTAGTTTACTCGAGTCCTTGAACCTTAGGGATGTATCTTCATCTGGTGCCCAAAGACCGACTGGTTTGGGAGTCATCGGTAAGAGGCTCGTTACATGGGTAAATTAGAAAGCCTAAGGAAGCTAAGGAGGTGTAAATAAATAAATTAATAAAAAAAAAATTGTATATATTAGTAAATAAATGAACTTTAGTCTAAGAAAAATCCTTCATATTTATACATGTATAAATACTAGGTTTGATGCAAAATCTGGTCTTCACTCTATTCCTTAAAAACTTAACCTAAGTTGAAGACAAAACTCTAAATAGACACTTATAAAAAGAATGACAAGTTTAGGGTAACCCGAAACCTATAGATCAAGGAAAATTCTTGAAAAATATGGATCATAAATTTTTTCACTAACACTTTTCTTTTTCTTGGATTTTGTGGGTGCAATCCGCTGAAATCCCTCAGGAGACAACACTCCTCCTCTAGGGTAACCTAGAGGTTTAACGGCTTGTTGCACGAGCTCAGTGCAATCGTAACACCTACGAAAGTGGTTCAATAATTTAGCTAGGATTTTTTTTCTCTTTTTCTTTTTGCTCGGGGACGAGCAAAAGTTAGGTATGGGGGTGTGATTGGAGTTCATTTTTGCATCATTTTTCACTTCCATATTATGCTTTATGTAAATAAAAATAAGGTTTTTATTGCTTTTCTCTCTCATTTTTCAGGTCCACCATTAATGGAGATGAAGGCCCATAATCAAGGAATTTTCAAAGAATTAATGGGATTAATTAAGGAGCCCAAAGAAGAAGCCCAAAAGAAGCCCAGGTCTGGAGTCGTCCATGAATATCCCCAACTTTCTAGAAGATCTAGCGTGGCATACGGAGCGTAACAGAATGGCAACAGAAATCGTTGGCGCAACGGCCAAGATTCTGCCGCAGAAACGCGGCTCTGGCCGCGGATCCGCGGCAAGAATCTGGCCGTTGAGCCAGCGTTTAATCTCACGGCTAAGATTTGAGGGCCTCATCTGGAGCCTATAAATAGACCCCTAGGGCCTCTGCGGAAGAGGGGAGGAGAGAATATGAGAGAAGAGCTTATATTTTTGAGAGAATTGTAGGGATTTTCTCTAGCTTTCTTTAGTGCTCTTGTAATCTTCTTTCTCCTTCTAGAATCTGCAAAGAGAGAGAGAGAGAGAGAGAGTGTGAGATCTTGTAATTGAAGTGGTGACAACTTGAATGCAAGGATTGATCCATCTATCTTCTCATCTTTACTAATTCTACTGCTTTACTTTTTCAAGCTTTAATTACCATTACATTTTATTCTACCATGAATTGTTGTGTTCTTTTCATTTCAATGTCTAGCTAACTCTTTAACATGACTAGCTAACCACTAACTTTACTAACTTCTAACTTTTGGGTGATTGCTAATTTATGTGATTCATTGGATAGTTTATTGTAGTCTTGTAATTTCAAGCTCTATTATCCCCAATGAAGATGAGTTATTTTAATTCTTGGCAAATACTTGTTTTCATTCCATATGATTCATGTGAGCCTCATTTAGAGCCTTGTCTTTAGAACAAGTGCCTTGATGGAACATGGAGATGGAGCACCTAACTATGCTAATTGTTTTACAATTTTCTTACTTCAATGCTAGCTCGAGTATGTCTTTGAATGACTAATGAATCTTGTATCTTCTTCCTTAGCATTCCCTTGAGTGACACTCCTTTATTCCACCATTGAAAATCTATCTCGGGAGCCGATGAATCAATGAGGCTACAAGTGAAGCCGAGAAGATCACTCATCATGGGAGAATATTTTGACCAAACAAGCAAGACGAACCTTTGCCGATGAATCAACATGAGGCATGCATCACCCTATGAGATTAATAAGTTAGTAAATTAGAAGGGTTAGCTAGTCATGATTTTTTCTCTCTCAAGTCTTTTCAAGGTTTCCTTCTCAAAGTTTTCTTTCTAAGCTAGTAAAGTTTTCCAAGTTCATTTCACTTTTCTTTCCATCCTTTTTCTTTTCATGCAACAAAATTCACAAAGAATTTTTCCTCTCTTTTCCATGTCATTTTGTTTTTCTTGAACATAGAAGAACTTTCATTTTCTTTCTTCAAATTTTGAAACCGTAAAGCTTCCATCGCAAGCTCTCCCTGAGGATCGACCCGTAATAGCATATACTACTACGGTGATTCGGAAGGAGTAAAGAAAAATTGTGAATACATTTTGGAGTTATTTGAGCATCACATAAGAGCATCGAAGGTTGATTCTAAACCCTCTCTCTCTGAATATTAGTACACTCCTACCTTCCGAACATAGACGCTTTTAAAACGGTTTAGACATTTACATTTAGGCATGTGTCAAATTTTAATTCTAATATACTGTATTTTGTTCTGTTGTAGTGATCTGGACTGAGGTGTATATATGACATTGCATATAACATAGGATAAACACATGGGTGATTTATCGCTTTGTGTTATACTCTTGTCTATATTTCCCACTTGCACGAATTGAAATTAAGGGCAAAACCCATACAAGATAAGGTGGGGATTTTATCATCCTTCCTTAGCCCAAAAACCACCTCCCCACTCACACAATCCAAGCCCTAATAAAAATTGATAGACGTTGGCCCCTAGGAACATCTAAGACTTATATTAAGAGATTGACCGAGGATGAAACTTGTTTTGAATCTTACTCCCGTGAAATCGGTGTGTAAGGTTGGGGATTAAGAGGTTACGCCTCGAAGATACCGTGGTTTGGCGTAATTAAGGCCCGTTGCTTACACACGGATACCTCCCACCATATTTTGCCCCTACCTGGCCGATTAGCTTGTGGTTGGATTCAAGCAACAACGTCCCCGGGTAATTGACCAGTTAGGAGTCATTTAGGTCGAGGTCAACCTTAGTATAGGCTTAGTTTTGACTTTTCTTTCTCTTTGTTTGTTGTTTGCTTTTTCTTTTTTGTTTGTGATTATTTGTGAAATGGAATTCAACAATAACAATTCTTTTAATCCTAATATGAATCCATATTTCACACCAACCCCATTTGTTTCGGATAATTCTAACCCGGTATTTTACAATATGAACCAACCAAATACACGGGTTGGACTTATCCGAATCAATACAACCCATACCCCCAATCTTATAACTATAATTTCAAAAATAATTTCAACTCGTCACAGAGTCAATGGGGATTCACTTTTTCGAGTCAAATTTTCACCACCTTGTCAGCAATTTTCACAATCTCCACAATCTCTATTTCCCAATTTAAAGAAAAATCTGAGTTCGAAAAAAATATAGATGACTTACAAGCCATGCTTGAGTCCCAACAAAAGAAGCTCAATCAATCAATTCCACAATATTTTCATGATTCATCCTCAGTTTCACCTATTCAACATGACCAACCATCTACCCTGAAAACAAATATGGAGTGCTTTCATGAGTCTGAGCTTTAATCTCAAAATATGTTGGACTCACAATCTTCACTATCTTTTCAAAACCAAGATTCTTATACTCCCTTTTTGGACTTTTCACTTGAAGAAAAATCATATCTAGAAAAGAGTATAGAAATCTTGCAGGAGTCTGCGTTACAATTTCAAAAATCTTCTTCTCAGTTTATTGATAGGTTGGAAACACAATTGAGTCAATTGGTCAACATTTATAGGAATGAGGAAACTCTCTCTATTCAACCTTTGACCAATCCAAATATCTCTAACTCTATCAATTTGACCCATGACTCTTGTTGTTTTGGCAATCAAGATTCCTACACTCCCATTCTAGAGCATCCACTTGAAGAAACGTCACATCTAGAAAGGAGTATAGAAGTCTTGCAGGAGTCTGCACTACAATTTCAAAAATCTTCTGTCCAGTCTATCAATAGATTGGAAACACAATTAAATCAATTGTTTAGCATTTATAGGAATGAGAAAACTCTATCTTATCAACCTATGACCAATTTAGATATCTCTAACTCTATTTATCTGACCCAGGACTCTTATCATTTTGAAAATTAAGATTCAATTTCAGCACACTCATCTGAACTTGACCAAACATCAAATGTTAAAAATCCCATTGACATTTTGGCAAGTTATCTTTTTCCTGAGATTAAACTTGAGCATGAATATGATCCTGAACCTCAACTTGGTAATTTAATTTCACTGCCTGATTCCATAATGACTGAGGTGTTTTTACCTGATTTAGGATTTTTCCTGAGTCAACATTGGACCCTCTGCCAATCCATCACGAAAATTAATCGCCAATCTTTTATGATCAACAAAATTGAACTTAACCAATTTCATACTTCTAAAAGTCCGATTGATAAATTGGTAAGTTTTCATTTTTATGAAATTGAACTCAGACAAGAATGTGACTTGAATCCTCAAATTTGTGATCCAGTTCAAATTCCTGAATCAATAATGACTCCTGTTTTGCTACCCGATTTGAGCAACATTTTAGAGTCAGTTTTGATTCTCATACCTCTCATTCTTGAACTTGAATCTACAATCTCAGAGAGTCACATTTCGTTGTGGGGAAATGAATGTGGAATCAGATTTCAGTTTCTTGATTTGGACCCGATTCCTAAACCAATTTGGACTCCTGAGCCTTTACTGGACTTAAGTCAAGTTCCTGAGTCGGTATTTGTTCATGTACTTCCTGAGCTCAAATCAATCACTCCATCTTTGTATACTCCATTTTGGGACAAGGGTGTTGATAAAATTGACTCCGAAATTATTTTGAAAATTTAGAAATTAGATGGGGTAAAATTCTTAATAAAAATTATTCATATATACATCATAATAATGGGTTGTATTATAGAGGTCTCTAGTGGGTTCCTCTGAACTCCATACAAATTAGATTGAGTTACATTTCGTGGACCAATCAGACCAACACCGGAACCACCACCTTGAGGTGATTTTTCCTTCCCTCTCTATTTATTTCATGCATTCATACATCACAATGCATTGAGGACAATGCATGAGATAAGTGTGGGGGAGGGTTTACTAACATAGAGTTTTTTAGATTTTCTTTCTTTTTCACTTCTTTTATGATATTCTTAGAATTTCCCTTTTGTATAAGATTTTTCTCTTTCTTTAAAAACTTTTTGAATTATCTTTCTTTAAAAACGTTTTGAATTAAGAGACAAAATTTTGATCTATTTTTAAGAAAATTAAGATGATCTTAGAAATTAAGAGAGCCTTAATTATGACATCTTAAACCTAGTAAAAATAATAGATCTTGTTTTAGATTATAGGCTAAGAAAGATAAATTGGAGATAATTTTATCTTGAATTTTCTACCTTAGATAGTATGCACTTCACACTTACATATTTTTGAGATGAAAACAAAGACCTAAAATGTCAAAAAGTAAAAAATAAAAAATATAAAAAAATAAAAAGAAAAAATATATGGTATAAATGAATAAAAAACCACTTATTAAGCTGGATAATATGCCTCAAGAAGCATGATTATTCACACCTAAAGGTGGTAATAAAGAAAAAATAATCCCTCTTAGTTTTGTGGCCTTATTTACTTGAGTCCTTAAACCCGAGTGATGTTTTCTAATCTGGTGCCCTAAGACCGTCCAGTCTGGGAGTCATCAGTTAAAGGCTCACTGCCCAGGTGAACTAGAAAGTCTAAGAAAACTAAGAGAAGAAAAAAGTGAAAAAAATATAAATAAATGGCTTGATGGTTAGAGTCGAAATCCCAGAAATCTTCACTATCACAAAGTGCATATTATCTAGGTTTTATGAAGGATAAAATATTCAATCCAATTTTAACTTCTTACCTTAATTGAAGACAAGATCTTGCATATAGACTAAGTTTAAGGAAGAATAATTTTTGGTGGATTTATGACCTTAGATCGCTTATATTTTTTCAAAAATATTTCGTAAACTTGTCTCTCTTTCAAAATGCATTTTCAAAATACTAACATTTGTCTTCTTTCTTTATAGATTTTGTGGGTGCAATCCACTAAAAACCTTCAGGAAACAAAACTCCTCCTCTAGGGAAAACCTAGAGGTTTAATGGCTTGTTGCACACGCTCAGTGCAATCGCGTCACCTGCGAAAGTGGTGTAATAACATTTATAGTATAGTTTTTCTTTTCTTGCTTTGCTCAGACGAGCAAAAGATAAGTGTGGGAGTGTAATTAGTCTACAGTTTTGCATTATTATATCACATTTTCTTGCCGATTTATGAATAAAATATCAGTCTAAACGATTTTTGGTCTCTCTTGTAGATAATCAAGACAAGGAGGGCAAAAGGGTAATAAGAGCTTAATTAAACCCATTTTCGTGTAATTAAATCCGCATTTCTTGGAGGCCAAGTAAGGGAACTTCTAGAAGACACATTGAAACTAAACCTTTGCGCACTCAGACGAAGATCTGAATGAATATACTCAAAACCAAGTATACCAAGAAGGTCCTAGAAGCAACGGGAAGCTCTTGCCCAAAACCAGGGACCTAAGTCTCTGGTTTGGCCACGAAAACGCAGCTATGGCCGTGTTTTCGCGGCTATATGGTGGGGCCACGCGTCGATCTTCGACGCATGGCCTCGTCTCGTCTTCTAGAAGCCTCCTTTTCCTATATAAAACCCTGCAGAGGCCTGAAACGCAAGCAGATTTAGAATTATGCTAGATTTTCTATCTTTTAGTGTAGGGTAGTATAGATGTTCTTCTTTTCTTTTATATTTTCATTTCTTTTTAGATTATGTATTAGGGCAGAGAGATTCAGAGAGAGATAGAGAGATATTGATGTAGTAAATGGTGACAATCTATGTAAAGGTGTCTCCTTTCTTCTCCATTGTAATCTTCTCCATTTTCTACATGATGCTTGGCTAACTTTTCTTCTCATGGCAATCTAACTACTAACCATTAACCATCTAACCACTTACTTGATAATCCACATGAATTTAATAGCCTCTGTAAGGCCTTACTCTTGCAAGAGCCATTGATGGCTTATGATGATGGATTCTAACATTCTTACATCTAACCACTAACTTGCTAACTTGTAATGTCTTCTTTATTTCATGCTCACCATTAACTGGTTTTGATGAATTAATAGTAACTTGCAACTTGTTATGTGGTATGGATGTATTATTTGAATGTAGAAGAACAATCATATGGGTCATGCTCTGTATCGTCTCTTGAAGCCAAGGATTAGTGATGGTCAAGGATTTATGTGAGGCAACTATCACTAAGAGGTTAGCATTGTTAGTGGAGCAATTAGTAGTTAGTAGCCATGAGTTTTCTTTTATCTTATTTTAAAAATCAATTTTAAAACTCTTTTTATCTTTTCATCATTGTTTTCACCATCTTCTTTGTTCACCTTTGTTTTCATTTTCTTTACCACAAGCTTCATCTTCTTTTCTATTTTTTTTCCAAACTACTTCTCTTTTATTTTTTCATCACGGATTTCATCGCCTTCTTCACCTATCGCTTCTGAATTTTCTTTTCTTTTCTCTTTTTCTCATTCTTTTACAAGGAAGATTTTGTTAACAACCGACGTGAATAAAACTGTTAATGCTTCTATCATCTCCTGTCCCTGTGAATTCGACCCGTTGAGCCAATGCTATAACGGAAGTATCGAGGGAACATTAGCACACACATAATTTCATTGATTTCATAAAATACACATTTTCAAGTACTCGTTCTGTCCCGATCAACAATACAAAGCATGGCTTATAAAATTATTTTTTTCACATTCAAACACATCCATTCCACACAATAAGGTGCATGCTACTATTAGATCATCAAAACCAAGTAGAGGCGAGCATGAAATAAAGAAGACATTGCAAATTAGCTTGTTAGTGGGTTAGATGTTAGAATGTTAGAATCCATCATCATGATCTATCAATGACTCTTACAAGAGAAAGGCCTTGTAGATGCTATTAGATTCATGTGAATTATCAAGTAAGTGGTTAGCTAGTTAGTGTTTAGTAGTTAGATTGTCATGAAAAGAAACTAGCTAAGCATCATGTAGAAGATAGAGAAGATTATAATAGAGAAGAAGGGGATACATTTACATAGATTGTCACTCTTTAGTACAAGATCCCTCTTTCTCTCCTCTGAATATGTCTCAACCCTAATGCATGAACTAAAAAATAAAGACAAATACAAAAGAAAAGAAGAAGAAAACCTAACCTACTCTCTGTTCAACATCGTCTCTGGTCCAAAACATGCATTTTTATAGGAAGAAGAAGGATATGGAAGGCGAGACGAGGTCACGCATTGAAGATCGATGCGTGGGCCCACCAAAATGCCGCATTTCTTCGGCATTTATGCGTCAATACCGGGGACTTAGGTCCCTGGTTTTGGTCCACTATTTTTTCTGGTCTCGAGAAGCTTATGTATGGCCTTAGATTTAGGTATTTGGATCCGTATTTTCATCAAATTCGCGCCCAACTTCTGGTCCAATGTATATTCTAGAAGCTCTCTGATTGAGGTTGAACCTGCACACAGAAATATAGAATTTCAGAACTTAAGAGTAGAATGTGCAAGTACTCAATACTATCGCGATAGCAAGTGGCTATGCGGGTTGTGATCAACAAGGAGGGGCTAGCGATGGAAGCTTTTTTAGCAAGTTCTCTTTTAAGTTACAATCAATGATTAAAGATCTTCTTTTAATTCTTTAAAAGAAAAGGAAAATAGGTTAAAGTTAAGTTAAGAAGAAAGTGGTAGATTAAGAAGGTGGAGAAATAGAAAACAGATTTATACAAAGAAATTAAAAATAGTGAATAAAATGGTTGGGAGATTATGGTGATCTAAACTAAAGAATTAAAAGAAAAAAAGAAAAAATTACTTACCTCTTCAGTGCTCATATACCTTGGATCGGTAGCTACGACTTACCTAGTGTTTGAAGGTGATCAAACATGGAGTTTAAGATCTTCCCCATTCCCGATCTACACTATGAATAAAAGGGCAAGCTAAACTATCAAAAGAATGGTTGTTCATCACCATAGGTCATCAAGGGCACTTGCAATGGTGAAGCAGTCTCGAGGCTATCGGATTCACTTGGAATGCAAACATATCATTGAAAAGTAAATGAAAACAAGAGTAAAAAAGAAAAAGGAACTTTGATTCGATTCAAATAACAATGAAGAAAAGACTTACTTACACCGGTGTCACCTTCAGTACAAGCTTGCTCTCATTCCTCCATGAAACTCGTCTCTCCTCTCAGTTACATAAAGAAAAGTAAAAATTATATAAAAGGAAAAATAAAAACCATACTAAAAAGAATGAAAAACTGGCCTAGAATCTATCTCTGCATGATCGCTCCTTTTCAAGTACAAAACCTGCCTTTTATAGGCAAAAACCCAGAGGGGAGAGGAGTGAGGAGATAAGGGGAGCAAACGCTCCCCTTATCTCCACCAAAGGGCTGCGGATATGCGGCTTTGGCCATGGATTCGTAGCCTGGGATGTGGCCAAGTGGCCACGTCCAGGTGGAGGTCTGGATGGCGAGCGATTTTGCCCCCTTTGGTCTGGCTAGATTTGCTATTTCAGCTCCTGGATTTGACAAAACGGCTTTTGATCTCTGGCTTTAATAGATTGATTTGGGAAAATTTATTTTAATCGATTTTCAACTTCTCTGATTTGCCATGATCTGCCCTGATTTTTTTGATTTCGAATTAATTCTAAATTAAATCAGAATTTTAATGGGCTTTGGCCTCGTTTCTCTTTCCTTTCCTTTAGCAATGGGCATGCATATAAATTAGACAATAATTAAGATTAAAAACAGAGTTTATTATAATAAGTATGAGAATGTGACAATAAATATGCAGTATATGTGTCTGATCACACCCCAATCTATCTTTTGCTCGTCCTTGAGCAAAATAACAAAACTAAACTAAAAATTATTAGACCACTTTAGTGGGTCTTGCGATTGTACAGGGCATGTGCAACAAGCCGTTAAACCTCTACATTTCCCCTAGAGGACGAGTTTTGTCTCGTGAGGGTTTTCAGTAGATTGCACCGACAAAATCCATAAAGAAAGAGAAAAATGTTAGTATTTTGAAAACACATTTTGAAAGAGAAAAATATTTGAAATATTATTTTAAGAATTAAGTAATCTATAAGTTATAGGAAAACTATAAATTTTCATTCCTAAACTTAGTCTCTATTCAAAAACTTGTTATCAATCAAAGTAAGGAGTCAAATTGTACTTCTCATCTAGTCTATTATTTTATCCTAAGTCATATGCACCTCTTTGTAACCGTAAATTTTGACTAAGGGTTCTTTAACTCTAATTCTTATGCCTTATTTATTTATTTATTTATTTATTTGTGGTGGTATTATTTCTTAGTTCTATTAGGCTTTCTAATCTACCCATGTAACGAGCCTTTAATCGGTAACGCCCAAAGCAAACGGTCTTAGGGCACCAGGTGAGAAGACACCCCAAGAACTTAAGGACTCGAGCAAATAAGGCCTCAAAACTAAGGATTTTATTATATGAACCGCCTTTAGGCGTGAATACCTATGCTTTATGAGGCACAAATATCCAGTTTAATCAGAGAATATATATATATATATATATATATATATATATATATATATATATATATATATATATATATAGTCCTTTTTTTTTAAATAAGGCATAAGAATCATTGTTTTTGAACCCTAAGTGTGTAAGTGTATAAAACATGCTTATATTATCAAGGTAAAGATCAAGACTAAATTACTTTTACAAATTTTCTTCCTAATCTTGGAAATCAAACAAAAAATCTTATTTTGACCAAGTATAAGAAATCCTAATTATGATTATCCTATTCCTTAAAATTGACTTATTTCTTTGATTGAGGTTTTCCTGCAAACAAGAATACA
This sequence comes from Agave tequilana, assembly GCA_038442645.1. Lineage (NCBI taxonomy): Eukaryota > Viridiplantae > Streptophyta > Magnoliopsida > Asparagales > Asparagaceae > Agave > Agave tequilana. The sequence continues at coordinate 31,394 of JAVJIF010021670.1, forward strand.
GAATTTTAGAATTTTTAAAACAGTAGTGCAGGGTACTCAATTCTACCGCTATAGCAAGTGGCTATGCGGGTCGTGATCCACAGGGAGGGACTAGCGATGGAAGCTTGTTTAGTAAGTTCTTTTTTATTGCTACAATTAATTTAAAGTCAAGTCAGAAAGAAAGTGGTAGATTAAGAAGATGGAGAAATAGAAGTGATATTTACAATGAATTGAAGAAGTGTGAAAAAGATTGGGAATTTGGTGATTTACACTAAAAATAAAAGAAAGAAAACTAAAAACTAAAAAAAAACATACTTACCTCTTCGACCTGTTTACCTTTGATCCGTTGCAACGACTTACCTTGTCTTTGAAGGCATTCAAGCATGGCGTATAGGATCTTCCCCCTCTCGATCTACTTACGAAAACAAAAGACAAACTATACTAGCAAGAGAAGGTTTGTTCATCACCATAGGCCATCAAGGGCACTTCAACGGCTAAGCAGTCTCGAAGCTATCGTATTCTCTTGGATTGCAAGACATCAGAGGGAAACAAAAATAAAACAAGAATAGAAGAACAAAATAAACTTTGAGTTGATTCAATTAACAATGGAAGAAAAGTTTTACTTACACCGATGTCACCTTAGTACAAGCTTGATCTCCTTCCTCCATGAAAGTATCCTCTCCTTTCAGTTACATAAAAAAAATAAGAATTACAAAAAAGAAAATAAAAAAAAATCTAAGTTACAATTTAAAAGTTAGCCTAAGAAAAACCCTAAAATTGTTTCTGTACTCGACTGGATGCCCCCTCTCTGTTGCTCTGCAGGGGCATTTATAGGCGCTGGAAGAAGTAAAGTCCCATACAACTCTCCCACAAAATCTTATCGCCAGACTCGTCCATAGTGCTACGAAAACGCGGCTATGGCCGCGTTTCCGCGGCCATAGTGTGGTCTTTGGCCACGTGCTTTTGCGCGTGGACTCCTCTGGTCCGTCCATCTGGGTATATCCTTCTGGAAGTTGTATATCTGCTCTTTATTTTGAAAATTCGGGATAACTTGGGAAGCAAGTTACCCTAAATCCAAATCTTCCAAATCTTTTAAAACGAATTTTATCTTTTCACCCTTCTCCTTTTATCTTTATCCTTGCCCTGCAAGCAATTAGGGTTAACTAGAAGTCCTCTTCTTTTAGTAATTGCACTTTTTGCACATGGGCTTGCTCATGGGCTTCTTTTGGGCTTCATTTAGGCTTTATTCTTTATTTAATTAATTACTCAAGGCCTGCACACATTAATAATAAAACACTAGTAATAGTGCATAATTGTAGGAATAAATATGAAAATGTGATAGTAAATGTAGTGATAAATATGCATTTTTTACTACCTATCACACCCCCACACTTATCTCTTTGCTCGTCCTCGAGTAAAAATCAAAAAGAATAAGAAAAGAAAAACTAATCTATCCTAACTCACTTTTGTAGGCATCACGGTTGCACTTAGCATGTGCAACAAGCCGTTAAACCCTTAGGTTACCTTAGAGGACGAGTGTTGTCTCGTGAGGATTTTTAGCGGATTACACCCACAAAATCCATAAGAAGAAAAATATTTGAAATATGTTTGCAGAAACTAAGTAATCTATAAGTTTTTGAGATTATCATTTTTATTCATTCTTAAACTTAGTCTTTATATAGTAAATTGTTATCCTTTTTAGGTAATGATCAAAACTGAATTTTTGTATAGTCTTTTTCATTACCAAAAAGTCATATGCATCTTTGTGAATCTTTACTAGGAATTCCTTAACTTGGACTCTCATGCCTCTTTATTATTATTATTATTATTTTTTAATATGTATAACTCATCTAATCTTCTTTCGTGTAAGTATCAAGGCTTCTTGAGGCCCTCATACCTAACTAATTGACTATTAGATGTGTTAGTACATATATAAGTAATTTTTCTTAGTTTCCTTAGGCTTTCTAATCCACCCATGTAGCGAACTTAAAGTCAGTGGCTCCCAAACCGGTCGGTTTTAGGGCACCGGGTGAGAAAACACCCCACGGACTTAAGGATTCGAGTGAACTAGGCCACAAAACTAAGGTTTTTATTTATACAATCACCTTTAGGCGTGAATACTTATGCTTCTTGAGGCACATGTATTCAGCTTAATTAGTGAATTTTTTTATTTTTATTTTTTTTAGTATTATTTTTTATAGGGTACATGAGTCTTTGTTTTAGAATCCTAGATGTGTAAGTGTATTAGGTATGCACATTTCATTAAGGTAAAAATCAAGACTAATTACTTATTCAATTTTTCCTTCAATACCTAAAAATTCAACAATTTATTTATTTTGACCAAGTTTTTAGAAATCCTAATCATGATTTTCCTAATTCTTAAGACTAACTTAGATTTCTTTCAAAAGATAAGTCAAAATATTGTCCCTTTTTATTTTATTTTATTTTATTTTGAAGTTAGTATCTAACTATGTTAGTATGTTAGTAAATCCTCCCCCGCACCTATCTCATGCATTGTCCTCAATGTATGAATGAATGCATGTATGCATGAAACAGAAGAAAAGGAAGGAAAATATTACCTTAAGGTGGTGGTTCCGGTGGTGGTCTAATTGGTCCACGAAATGCGGCCCAATCTACTTTTCGTGGAATTCGGAGGAACCCACCAGAAATCTCTCTTGTATAACCCACTAAAATGATGTCTGTATGAACATTTTTTAAAAATTCCTCCCCATCTAATTTCCAAATTTCATAACTATTTTTAGAGTCAATTGTGTCAACCGCCTTGTCCCAAAATGAAGTGTGAAAAGATGGAATGATTGACTTGGACTTAAGAAGTACGGGAACGAATACCGACTCAGGAAAGTAACTTAAATCAAGTAAAGGTTCAGGAGTCGAGCTTGGTTCAAAAAGTGGGTCCAAATCAAGAAGTTGAAACTCAAGTCCACAATCATTTTCCCACAATGGAATGTGACTTAATATTGGTGATTCAAGTTCAAGAATGACAGGTGTGGGAATCAAAACTGACTTTAAAATATTACTCAAATCGGGTAACAAAACAGGAGTCAATATTGATTCGGAAATTTGAACTTGATCACAGATTTGAGAATCTAGATCACATTTCTCATTAAGTTCAATATCATAAAAATGAGAACTTGCCAATTTATCCATGAAACTTTTAAAATTATAAAATTGGTCAAGTTCAACATGATGATTATCAAAGATGGGTGATTCAATTTCATGATGAATAGGCACAGGATTCAATGTTGACTCGGAAAAAGATTGAAATCAGGTGAAGACACCGGAGTCATTATTGAATCAGGAAGTAGAATTGAATAACCAAGTTGAGGGTCAGGATCATAGTCATTCTCAAGTTCTATTTCAGGAAATGAATAACTTGCCAAACTGTCAATGTCATTTTTAAAATTTGTAGTTTAGGCAAGTTCAAATGATTGTACTGAAATAGAATCTTGTTTTCCAAAGCAACGTGACTCTTCGGCTCTAAGAGAATGGTTAGCGACATCAGAAATGGCCGAACGGTGAGAACATAAAGTTTGAACAATCATATCTATTTCATGATCACGAGCGATTCTAGCCTGAGTCATGACTTCAAGCATCTTTTCATAGTCGATAGATTCATCATTTTGTTGTGATAGGACTTGAAAAGATGAAGTGTTGTTGTGACAGTCATGATGAAATTGTGAGTCGGTCAGATTCTGTGATTGTTGCTTGGACTCACGCATCATCATGTCCAAGATTGATGGTGATTGTTGCTTGGACTCATGCATACTCATCATTTTCAAGATAGATGGTTTTCTATTTTGAACTGGTGGATCTGAGTATGAATCTTTGAAATATTGTGGACAAGGTGGATAAGGAGGACAAGTTGGTTGAAAATTGGACTCAGGGGAGGCGAATCCCCATGGACTCTGTGAAGAGTTGAAATTGTTGTGGAAATTATGGTCATAAGATGGGGGCATGGGTTATATTCATTCAGATAAGACCACTCCGGCACACTAGGTTGGTCAAAGTTATGATATGCCGGGTTGGTAATATCCGAAAAAGTGGTTGGTGTGTAATATGGATTAAAATTGAAAAAATTGTTGTTATAAGCCATATCACACAATACAAACAAAAAACAAACAAATAAGCAAACAAAAAAAAATTCTAAACTAAGTTAGGGTAGACCTATGACCTAGACGACTCCTAACTGGTTAGACTGTCCACGGGAGGTATAATGTGTAGACTTTGACCACAAGCTAATCAGCCAGGTCAGGGCAAGATTGGTGGAGGTTTTCCGTCCAAGACGTTCCTTAATTAAATAAGGACCAATCTTCGGGCTTTCGGCCCTTAATCCCCTTCCTAGACACTGATTTGGCAGGAGTCAACTTTCAACACCTTCCCCCCTTAGGATAATCTCCTAATTGAGTCCGAGATGTCCCTAGGGCCAACGTCTACTCATTTTTAGTTAGGGTTAGGGTTGTGAGTGTGACGGAGATGATTTGTGGGCTAAGGAAGGGTGATGAAATCCCCACCTTATCTTGTTAATGGGTTTTGCCCTTAAAATTTTTTTTTGTGTACATGTAAAGCAGTAGATAAGTAATCACTCAAAAAGTAGTAAATCAGCTAGGAGTGTTTCCTAATCTATATGCAATGCAAACGTACCTTGTCGCTAGCACTCTTCAACAAAATTAAAAAAAATAAATAGACACGTGCCTAAGATGCAAGAGTCTAATTAATTTTTTTTTATTTTCTCAACAAATAGGTTACTGTTAATTAATTAGCAGTGTGCAGGGTGATTACAGAGAAAAGTTAACAGAGCAGTAAATAAAAATTATAATTTGCAGCAACCTGCAGAAAACTGAGTGAGCAGTTCACTTCTCAGGCCGCAGAAACGCGGCTATTGCCGCGCAAACGCGGCTCTGTAGTAGGCTCTGCTGCTCTGCCTTCGAGGGCAGAGGCACAAAGTTGCTATATGTCTTTTGCTGCTGTTAGATTTCCTGTTCTCCGAACCTGCAAATAAAAATAATAAATAAATCAATAATTAGTTTTTTTATTTTTAGAGAATAACTTACCGTCCCTCCCCGGCAACGGCGCCAAAATTTGATTGAGGTTTTCCTGAACACAAGAATACAGAATTTTAGAATTTTTAAAACAGTTGTGCAGGGTACTCAATTCTACCGCTATAGCAAGTGGCTATGCGGGTCGTGATCCACATGGAGGGACTAGCGATGGAAGCTTGTTTAGTAAGTTCTCTTTTATTGCTACAATTAATTTAAAGTCAAGTCAGAAAGAAAGTGGTAGATAAGAAGATGGAGAAATAAAAGTGATATTTACAATGAAATTGAAGAAGTGTGAAAAAGATTGGGAATTTGGTGATTTACACTAAAAATAAAAGAAAGAAAACCAAAAACTAAAAAAAAAAAAAATACTTACCTCTTCGACCTGTTTACCTTTGATCCGTTGCAACGACTTACCTTGTCTTTGAAGGCATTCAAGCATGGCGTATAGGATCTTCCCCCTTCTCGATCTACTTACGAAAACAAAGACAAACTATACTAGCAAGAGAAGATTTGTTCATCACCATAGGCCATCAAGGGCACTTCAACGGCTAAGCAGCTCGAAGCTATCAGATTCTCTTGGATTGCAAGACATCAGAGGGAAACAAAAATAAAACAAGAATAGAAGAACAAAAATAAACTTTGAGTTGATTCAATTAACAATGGAAGAAAAGTTTTACTTACACCGATGTCACCTCAGTACAAGCTTGATCTCCTTCCTCCATGAAAGTATCCTCTCCTCCCAGTTACATAAAAAAATAAAAATTACAAAAAAGAAAAATTAAAAAAACCTAAGTTACAATCTAAAAGTTAGCCTAAGAAAAACCCTAAATTTGTTTCTCTACTCGACTGGATGCCCCCTCTCTGTTGCTCTGCAGGGGTATTTATAGGCGCTGGAAGAAGTAGAGTCCCAATACAACTCTCCCACAAAATCTTATCGCCAGACTCGTCCATAGTGCCGCGGAAACGCGGCTATGGCTGCGTTTCCGCGGCCATAGTGTGGTCTCTGGCCACGCGCTTTCGCGCGTGGACTCCTCTGGTCCGTCCATCTGGGTATATCCTTCTGGAAGTTGTATATCTGCTCTTTATTTTGAAAATTCAGGATAACTTGGGAAGCAAGTTACCCTAAATACAAATCTTTCAAATCTTTTAAAACGAATTTTATCTTTTCACCCTTCTCCTTTTATCTTTATCCTTGCCCTGCAAGCAATTAGGGTTAACTAGAAGTCCTCTTCTTTTAGTAATTGCACTTTTTGCACGTGGGCTTGCTCATGGGCTTCTTTTGGGCTTCTGGGCTTCATTTAGGATTTATTCTTTATTTAATTAATTACTCAAGGCCTGCACATATTAAATAATAAAACATTAGTAATAGTGCATAATTGTAGGAATAAATATGAAAATGTGATAGTAAATGTAGTGATAAATATGTATTTTTTACTACCTATCATTCTTACAAAAAAAATATGTCAAAATATTTTTTCTATTTTTAAAAAGTTTTTAAAAGTAAAGAAAATGTTAATAACAATTTTTTTAACAATAAAAAGAAAATCTAAGTTATATTAGAACCCTCCCCCACACCTATCTCATGCATTATCCTCAATGTTTGAATTAATGCATAGATGCATGAAAAAGAAGAAAGGGAAGAAAAATATTACCTTAAGGTGGTGGTTCCGGTGGTGGCCTGACTGGTCCACGAAATGCGGCCCAATTTAATTTGCGTGGAATTTGGAGGAACCCACCAGAAATCTCTCTAATATAACCCACCAAAATGATGTATATATGAATGATTGTTATTAAAATTTTTACCCCATCTAATTTTTAAAATTTTAAACTAATTTCAGAGTCATTATTATCAACACTTCTATCCCAAAATGGAGTATGAAAAGATGGAATGATTGATCTGGAATCAGGAAGGGCATGAACTATAATCGACTCAAGAAAATGACTGAAGTTAAGTAAAGATTCAAGAGTCAAAATTGGTTCAGAAAGTGGGTCCAAATCAAGAAGTTGAAGCCCAAGTCCACATTCATTTCCCCATAATGAAATGCGACTTTCTAAGATTGGTAATTAAAGTTCAAGAATGACAGGTATGGGAATCAAAACTGACTCTAAAATATTGCTCAAATCAGGTAGCAAAACAGGAGTCAATATTGATTCAGAAATTTGAACTGGATCACAAATTTGTTACTCAAGGTCACATTCCTCATTAAGTTCAATTTTGTAAAAATGAGAACTTGCCAATTTGTCAATAGGACTTTTAAAAGTATGAAATTGGTCAAGTTCAATATGATGATAATAAAAGATTGGTGATTCAATTTTTCGATGGACAGGCATAGGATCCAATATGGACTCTGGAGAAAGATTGAAATCAGGTGAAGATACCAGAGTCATTATTTAATCAGTAAGTGGAATCGAATTACCAAGTTGAGATTCAGGATCATATTCATCCTCAAGTTCAATTTCAAGAAAGGGATAACTTGCCAAAATGTTAATGTGGTTTTCAAAATTTAGAGTTTAGGCAAGTTCAAATGGATGCGCTGAAATGGAATCTTGTTTTCCAAAATAACATGATTCTTTGGCTCTAACAGAATGGTTAGCGACGTCAGGAATGGTCAAAGGGTTAGAATGGAGAGTTTTGAATGTTATATCTTTGTCATGATTATGAGTGATTTGAGTCTGAGTCATGGCTTCAAGTAGCTTTTCATAGTCGATTAGTTCATCGTTTTGTTGCGATTGGACTTGAAAAGATGAAATTTTATTTTGGAATTTGTGGTGAAATCGTGAGTCCATCAGATTTTTGTGATTGTTGATTGGACTCACGCATACTCATTCCAAGATTGATGGCTTTCTATTTTGAACTGTGGAACTGAGTATGAATGTTAAAAATATTGAGGAATTGGGAAGGCCGGAAATTTTCATTCGGCGGCTTTTTCTTCAATGGGTTGGTCTAGAAAAGGTATATAGGAAGGAAAATTGTAGAATGAATATTGTAAAAATTGTGAACAAGGTAGATAAGAAGGACAAGTTGGTTGAAAATTAGACTCGAGGGAAGTGAATCCCCATCGACTCTGTGAAGAGTTAGAATTATTTTGAAAATTATGGTGATAAGATTGGGGGCTTGGGTTGTATTGATTCGGATAAGACAAATCCGACACACTAGGTTGGTTAAAATTATGATATGCCGGGTTGGTAATATCCGAAAAAGAGGTTGGGGTGTTGTCACTGTCTACATCGTCCAGTGATTTTGATGCATTGTGTTCACTATCTAATGTTGATATTCTTGGTACCGATTCATGATCCTATAACGCTAAGTAACACACCGTTTGCATTTGCATTTAATTAATAAAATTAACTAAGCCGGGGTTATTGGGGGAGACTATAGCAGGGGAAATGCAGGGAGGTGTGCTTGGAAGGGCGACCCCTTGTGGGTTTGGATGCCACACGTAATCTTGTTATTTATGCGCGCTCCTGTTATTACATGTTACATGATACCTGAGTACAATGAACTGTTTCTCCCTGCTATCAGGATCCACTAACGCATCACTTGTTTGATATGCAGTTGTCCTGTGGGATGGGGTACAGGATGATTGCATTAGTTAGAGTAATAAAATATACTAGACATATGCACTTGCATCATATCCTTCATTGTCTTCAGTGATCTAGTACCTAGCATGTATTTTAAAGATACTGACACTTGACTCATGTGACATGCATTATCTTGACTACATGACATTCCTGGACATGCCATGATGTTTTATCTTGTGATCTCGAGTTCTTGTGATCTTGTGATTATGTTACACGATAGTTACTTGTCCAGGACATCTCATGTTCATTATATACATGTCACACCATGCATGCACGATCCTATTGTACACGATCTATCTTTCTGATTATTCCTGTTACTGTTATTACTTTCAGTTCTCGATACTGCCAAACATATTGTGCTTATATCCTACTTATTGTTACTACATTTTTATATTCTCTCTTTTATCGTTCTTTTTCCTTCGTGTACTCTTGCTAGTCCGCTTCTGACGGACTTTTATATTATTTTTCAGTATTTAGATCAGGAAGCTGGTATAAAGAGTTGTTCGTAGATCATATTCTGGTTTCGCTGTTCTCCAGTGAGTTCAGTTTCCTTCTTGACTTGTTTTATTCAGATATAGTGGATGATATTATTTATGATTCAGTTTTTTTCATATATGTGATTTTATCCTTGTGCTTGGTTGTATGTGCTTATATGTGTGCTATCCTGCTTGTTATTGACATCCTAAGTACTCATGGAAGAGATTTCACTCTTCGTGAGTATCTGCTGGCCATTGTCACGTACCCATATTCTATTTTTAGGAAGCGGGGCGTGACAGGTGTAACATAGATTACCATTAAAATTGAAAAAATGTTGTTATAAGCCATATGACACTAGAAATGTCAAACACAAATAAAGAAAAACAAACAAATAAGCAAACAAATAAAAAGAAAAATCTAACCTAAGTTAGGGTACACCTTAGACCTAGACGACTCCTAACTTGTTAGACTGTCCACGGGGGGTATATTGCCGAATCTGACCACAAGTTAATCGGCTAGGTAGGGACAAGATCAATGGGAGGTAGCCTAAGCAATGGGCCTAATTATGCCAAACCACCAACCTTTGGGGTTTCACCCCTCCATCCCCAACCTTTGACACCAATTTGGTAAGAGTTAAATTCTAATCAACTTTTCCCTTAGGTCAGTCTCCTATTGAGTCCGAGATGTCCCAGGGCCAACGTCTACTCAGTTTTAATTAGGCTTGGGTTAGTGAGTGAGGAGATGGTTTGTGGGCTAAGGGAGGGTAATGACTTCTCCACCTTATCTTATTTATAGAACAAGCCCTTAAATCAATTTAGTGCAATGTATGCAAGATATAAAAAAGTAACATTTACAAGCAAATATTACCCAAGAATGTTTCCTAAACTATATGCTATGCATACGTACCTTTTACTCTAGCACTCTTCAACAGTAATGTAAAATGTAAACAAATTATACACGTACCTAAATGCAAAGTCTAAACAATTTTTAACATTTAACAAACATCATTTTATTGTTGAGTTTAGAAAATTGGTACAATGAGACAAATAAGAAACTTAATAGCTACAAAATTTTAGCTTTGAATTCAGCCAACCTGCAAAAGTACAGGTTAGTAGTTCACTCTGTTTGCCACTAGAATGTAGCAAATCTGAGGGCTTCTGGGCTCTGCTTTCTAGAGTAGAGTCAAGGGCCACTATATGTCCACTGTAGCAAAAATTTCCTTGTTGTTAAACTTGTACACCAAGAACAAAGAAGAAAGTTAACCAAAAATGTAAATCTAAAAAGAGAATAACTTACCGTCCCTCCACGGCAACGACGCCAAAATTTGATTGAACCTGCATGTTTGGACACATATATTGCATAAATATTATTACATTCCTACATATATTCTGTAATGAATATTGCAAATAACTTGTCTTAATGTCCTAATTCATGCAGGGTATGATAGGGAGAAGATAATCATGAAATTTATCCAATTATATTTAAAAGTTCAAAAGGAAGGGGATCGATTCAAATCCAAAGGTTCTAGAAGCTATCTTATCTGAAAACTGGATATATCAGATAAGATAATATCATCTCATTTCAAAGAAAAAAATGGATTGTTTGAAGACCCTATCTGTTTCGCTAAAAATAAGTGAATATCTTATCAATTCTAGAAGATAAACTGAAAATCAAAGAGGATAAATGGATAGAGAGAAGATCAACGGATGAGATGAAGCAATTTAAATTTGGATTCAGGCTGGATATAGTTTAGCATTTTAATCATAACTTTTACTACTGAAGGTCAAATATAATGATTCAAGATGCTACAGAAAGAAGACTTAAAGGGCTACAATTCTTCTGTTTATCACTCATTCCAATTCTATCAGTTGATAAGTGATATTCAGTAATCAACACGCCAATAGCCTGCAGATCAGAATTGAATTTCTGGATAAATCAAATCAAGTTTGGAGATAAGGGAAGAATTCAAATTTAGAAATATCTAACTCTTCCTATCTTCATACACGTTCTATTCCTCTGGTTTTCTCCTATAAATACCCTCATACCTCGAAGGCAGAGCAGGACCATCTCAGAGAGAGCTTTAGTTTAGGTGTTTCTTTTCTTCTTCAATGTAATTTTTATTTTTTATTTTATTTTTAAGCTAGAGAGAGTTTCATAATCAAAATGGAAGAAGAGTTATTGTAGAGTGACATAATTGTAATCTTTTCTTCAAGAAACTTATATTGAAGGTGACAATCAATGCCCACTTTTCTTCATTGTGCTCGATCTCGTCGAAGCCCTGCTTTCTTTATTCTTTTCTATTTGCTTTGCTTTACTTCATGCTGAGGAAGTCTTTGTTATGGTTCAATAGTAGAGGTAAATATTTTTCTTTTATTTCTTTTTTATTTTTGATTTTTGCATTAACACTTTTTTTTATCTCTTTTTGGTTCTTTTTTTTATAGATAAAACAATAACGATATCACCATCTCTTCTTCTACTATCTTATTCTTAACTTAACTTAACATTTTTTTCCTTTTTATAAACTGAGAAGATAAGTATTAACTAGTTTTGGTAAATTAAAAGAAGAAACTTACATAACGCTTCCATCGCTGTCCCTCCCTGTGGATCACGACCCGTTAGCCCTAGGCTACACGGTAGAATTGAGGACCTAGAACTGTTCTAAATTTCTATGTGTTTTTGTGCAGGTTTGGCTCGATTATAATTTTGGCGCCGTTGCTGGGGAGGGACAGTAAGTTTTCTTTCTTCTTGATTTACTTTAACAGTTTTACTCTTTTTCTTCTCTGTTTTGATGTACAGAGGCTAATTACAGAAAACTAGGAGCTGCAGTGGACATATTGCTACTCTGTACCTCTCCCCAAGAAGGCAGAGCATCAGAGCCCACAACTGTGGTGAACTACTAACTGTAGTATCTTGCAGGTTACTTTACATAGATTAGCTCTCTGCAGTTATTAGTTTATCTGTTTAACTCACTCTGTACATATTTCTAATCAACAGTAACTTGTTACTTTGTAAATGCTAAAACATGTTTAGACTCTTGCATCTTAGGGTATTTGTCTATTTTGTTTCTTTACATTACTGTTCAAGAGTGCTGGAGCAAAGGTATGTGTGCATTGCATATAGTTTAGGAAACATATTTTGAGTGATTCATATTGCTTGAATGTTACCTTTTGCTTTATACTTGTACACTGCACTAAAAAAACTAAGGGCATATCCTTAAACAAGATAAGGTGGGGAAGTCATTACCCTTCCTTAGCCCAAAATTATCTCCTCACTCACTAACCCAGCCTAACATAAAATTGAGTAGACGTTGGCCCTAGGGACATCTCGGACTCAAATAGGGATATTGACCTAAGGGGGAAGTTGTTAGAAGTTGACTCTTGTCAAATCAGTGTCTAAGGTTGGGGATTGAGGGGCAAAACCCCGAAGGCTGGTGGTTTGGCATAATTAGGCCCGTTGCTTAGGTACGGATACCTCCCACCAATCTCGCCCCTACCTGGCCGATTAACTTGTGGTCAAGTTCTGCAATATACCTCCTGTGGATAATCAACAGTTAGGAGTCGTCTAGGTCTAAGCTCTACCCTAACATAGGCTAGATTTTTTTATTTTCTTGATTGTTTATTTGTTTGTTCTTGTGAAAATGGATTAATTACAATTATTCTGATTATAACTCAAATCCATATTTCACCCCAACCTCCTTCAATTCGGATATTACAAACCCGGCATTACATAACTTTAACCAACCAAGTATGCCAGATTGGTCTTATCCGAATCAAAATATGCCCCAATCCCAGTACTATGAAGAAGAATGGGATAATCATCACCACTCTTCACCGAGTCAGTGGGGATACAACTCCCCCGAGTCTTACTATCAACAACCTTACCAACAAACCGCTTCATATAATCCATACCAAGACCAACCTATAGAAGAGAAATCTTCTTTAGAAAAGACTTTTGAAGCCTTCCTTGAGTCCACACGACAAGTACAAATCATAGCGGACTCAATTCTCTCAAATAATTCCCAAATTCAAGATCCTTACTCTCATTTTCAAGTCCAACCACAACAAAAAGAACCGGTTGACTTAGAAAAGACTATGGAATTCATGATTCAGTCCCAAAATGATATTATTCAATCCCAAATGGATCGTCTCCAATCTATCAATATGCTAGAAGTAAAAGTGAGTCATTTGATCAATACAATTAATGATAGGAATGAGAAAACTCTACCTAACACATTTTCGATCACTCCTGATTCCCTAGCCATATTGACGAAGAATCATGGCATCTTGAAGATTTTAATCAAGACTCAATTTCATCACAAAATTTTGAACTTGACCAATATCAACCCATTGATAAATTGGCAAGTTTTCATTTCAATGAGATTGAACTTGAAGATGAATGTGATACCGATTCTCAATATTATGATTCAGTTCCATTTTTTGAATCTATATTGACTCCGGTATCCTTACCCGATTTGGACTTAATTCTAAAGCCAACACTGATTCCTATCCCTATAGAGCTTGAACATGAACCACTTATTTTAGATAGTCACATTCCATTATTGGGAAATGAATGTGAACTTCAATTCTATGATTTGGACCAAACTCATGAACCAACTCCTACTCTCGAATCTAAACTTGATTTGAGTTTTATTCCCAAGTCCGAATCGGTTCCTATTCCCTTTATTGTTGAGCCCAAATCATCCATTCCACAAAATCACATTTCATTGTTGGATCAAAGTTTAGATCAATATGACTCTGTGATGATATCCCAAGACTGGTCATATAACCGGAAAAAATTTCAAGCTAGGATCTTGCATGATCCTATTCATATTGGGGATTATAAAAATGTTAATAAGAAAGAGGTGATGAAAGGTGGGTTTCATGAAAATTCAAAGTATTTAGATTGGGCAGAAACACTTGGCCCAATAAGACCACCACCGGAACCACCACCTTGAGGTGACAATTTTCCTTCCCTTTCTCTTTTTTTTCATGTATTATTGCATTTCATTCATACATTGAGGACAATGCATAAGTTAGGTATGGGGGAGGGTTTACTAACATGCTAACTTTACTAATTTAAAAAAAAATCTTTCATTAAATTTTTTTTTTGAAATGGAAAATAATACTTTGACTTATTTTAGTAAAAATATTAAGTTAATTTTAAGAAATAAGATGATCATAATTAGGATTTCTTACACTTGGTCAAAATAAAATTATTTGTTGATTTTGAGATTAGGAAGAAAAATTGGAAAAGTAATTTAGTCTTAATTTTTACCTTGATGAAATATGCATACTTTATACACTTACACACTTAGGGTTCTAAAACAAAGATTCTTATGCCTTATATAAAATATATATATATACACACACACACATATATAAAAAAAATCTCTGATTAAGTTGGGTGTTTGTGCCTCATAAAGTATAAGTATTCACGCCTAAAAGTGGTTCACATAAATAAAAATCCTTAGTTTTGTGGCCTTGTTTGCTCGAGTCCTAAGTCCTTGGGGTGCTTTCTCACACGGTGCCCTAAAATCGTTTGGTCTGGGAGTCACCGATTAAGGCTCGTTACATGGGCGAATTAGAAAGTCTAATAGAGCTAAGGGATATTACCGCCATAAATTAAAAAAAAAGAAAAGGAAAATAATAAGGCATAAGAGTTAGAGTTGATGAATCCTGAGCCAAATTTTCACGGTCACAAAATGCATATGACTTAGGGTAAAATAATGGACTAGATAAGAAATACAATTTTAATCTTTACCTTGATTGAAAACAAGTTTTTGAATAAAGACTAAGTTTAGGAATGACTAAGTTTTGATAATCCTATGACTTATAGATTACTTGAAATTTTACATTAATACTTCAAATATTTTTTTCCTTTCAAAATGCATTTTCGAAAATACTAACACTTTATTTCTTTTTCATCATGGATTTTGTGGGTGCAATCCACTGAAAATCCTCACGAGACAAAACTCATCCTCTAGGGGTAACCTAGAGGTTTAATGGCTTGTTGCACGTGCTAAGTGCAACCGTGATTCCTACGAAAGTGAGTTAGTTTAGTTTTTCTTCTCTCTTTGTTTTACTCGAGGAAGAGCAAAATATAAGTGTGGGGGTGTGTTTGGACACATATATTGCATAAATATTATTACATTTCTACATATATTCTGTAATGAATATTGCAAAAACTTGTCTTAATGTCCTAATTCATGCAGGGTATAATAGGGAGAAGATAATCATGAAATTTATCCAATTAAATTCAAAAGTTCAAAAGAAAGGGGATCGATTCAAATCCAAAGGTTCTAGAAGCTATCTTATCTGAAAACTGGATATATCAGATAAGATAATATCATCTCATTTCAAAGAAAAAAATGGATTGTTTGAAGATCCTATCTATTTCATTGAAGATAAGTGAATATCTTATCAATTCTAGAAGATAAACTGAAAATCAAAGAGGATAAATGGATAGAGAGAAGATCAACGATGAGATGAAGCAATTTAAATTTGGATTCAGGCTGGATACAGTTTAGCATTTTAATCATAACTTTCACTACCGAAGGTCAAATCTAATGATTCAAGATACTACAGAAAGAAGACTTAAAGGGCTACAATTCTTCTGTTGATCACTTGTTTCAATTCTATCAGTTGTTAAGTGATATTCAGTAATCAACACGCCAATAGCCTGCAGATCAGAATTGAATTTCTGTGATAAATCAAATCAAGTTTGGAGATAAGGGAAGAATTCAAATTCAGAAATATCTAACTCTTCCTATCTTCATACGTTTTATCCCTCTAGTTTTCTACTATAAATACCCTCATACCTCGAAGGTAGAGCAGGACCATCTCAGAGAGAGCTTTAGTTTAGGTTTTTCTTTTCTTCTTCATTGTAATTTTTATTTTTTATTTTATTTTTTGGCTAGAGAGAGTTACATGATCAAAAGAGAGGAAGAGTTATTATAGAGTAACACTATCGTAATCTTTTCTTCAAGAAGCTTATATTGAAGGTAATAATCAATGGAGGTTTCTCACTTTTCTTCATTGTGCTCGATCTCGCCGAAGCCCTGCTTTATTTATTCTTTTCTATTTGCTTTGCTTTACTTCATACTGAGTTAAGTCTTTGTTATGGTTCAACAGTAGAGGTAAATATTTTTCTTTTATTTCTTTTTTATTTTTGATTTTTGCATTAACACTTTTTTTTATCTCTTTTTGGTTCCTTTTCTTTTATAGATAAAACAACAACGTTACCACCATCCTTCTTCTACTATCTTATTCTTAACTTAACATTTTTTTCCTTTTTATAAACTGAGAAGATAATTATTAACTAGTTTTGGTAAATTAAAAGAAGAAACTTACATAACGCTTCCATCGCTATCCTTCCCTGTGGATCATGACCCGTTAGCCCTAGGCTACACGGTAGAATTGAGGACCTAGCACTGTTCTTAATTTCTATATTTTTTTGTACAGGTTTGGCTCGATCACTGCACATAGAAATACAAAATTTCAGAACTTAAGAGTATAATGTACAAGTACTCAATACTACCGCGATAGCAAGTGGCTATGCGGGTCGTGATCCACAAGAAGGGACTAGCGATGGAAGCTTTTTTAGCAAGTTCTTTTTTAAGTTACAACCAATGGTTAAAGATCTTCTTTTAGTTCTTTAAAAGAAAAGAAAAATAGGTTAAAGTTAAGTTAAGAAGAAAGTGGTAGATTGAGAAGGTGGAGAAAATAGAAAATAGATTTATACAAAGAAATTAAAAAGAGTGAATAAAATGGTTGGGAGATTATGGTGATCTAAACTAAAGAATTAAAAGAAAAGAAAGAAAAAAATTACTTACCTCTTCAGTGCTCATATACCTTGGATCAGTAGGTATGACTTACCTAGTCTTTGAAGGCTATCAAGTATGACATGTAGGATCTTCCCCATTCCCGATCTACACTATGAATAAAAAGGCAAGCTAAACTATCAAAAGAATGGTTTTTCATCACCATAGGCCATCAAGGGCATAAGAAGAAAAAAAACTTTGATTCGATTCAAATAACAATAAAAGAAAAGACTTACTTACACCGGTGTCACCTTCGGTACAAGCTTGCTCTCATTCCTCCATGAAACTCGTCTCTCCTCTCAGTTACATAAAGAAAAGTAAAAATTACATAAAAGAAAAAATAAAACCTACACTAAAAAGAATGAAAAACTGGCCTAGAGTCTATTCTGCATGGTCGCTCCTTTTTCAATGCAAAACCTGCCTTTTATAAGCAAAAACCCAGAGGGGAGAGGAGTGAGGAGATAAGGGGAACAAACGCTCCTCTTATCTCCACCAAAGGGCTGCGGTTCCATGACTTTGGCCTCGGATCCGCGGCTTGGATGTGGCCAATGGCTATATCCAGGTGGAGATCTGGATGGCGTGTGATTTTGCCCCCTTTGGTCTGGCTGGATTTGTTATTCAGCTCTTGGATTTGACAAAACGGCCTTTGATCTCTGGCTTTAACCGATTGATTTGGGAAGATTTATTTTAACCGGTTTTCAACTTCTCTGTTTTGCCATGATCTGCCCTGATTTTCTGATTTTGAATTAATTCTGAATTAAATCAGAATTTTGATGGGCTTTTGGGCTCGTTTCTCTTTCCTTTCCTTTAGCAGTGGGCTTGCATATAAATTAGACTATAATTAAGATTAAAGCAGAGTTTATTATATAATAAGTATGAGAATGTGACAATAAATTTGCAGTATATGTGACCGATCACTCTCTAGCTTGGCCTCCAAGTAATGAGATTTAATTACCCAAAATTTGATTTAATTAGGCTCTTATTCTAACTTTGCCCTTGAACTCTTAATTATCTTCAAAAGCGACATTTTATTCATAAACTGGTAGGGAAATATGATATAAAGATGCAGAA
Organism: Agave tequilana; assembly: GCA_038442645.1. Classification (NCBI taxonomy): domain Eukaryota; kingdom Viridiplantae; phylum Streptophyta; class Magnoliopsida; order Asparagales; family Asparagaceae; genus Agave; species Agave tequilana. The sequence goes on from JAVJIF010021670.1 coordinate 49,382, forward strand.
TCATAGACTAATCATGCATGTATATACATAATTAATTAGTTACTTAGATTTCTGGATCTTATGATTGGCCGTTATAGAACTGAGAGTGTGATATGATCTTGATTGATGATTTTAATGTTATTTGATAGTGAGAATTTGATTAGATGTATCAAAATATATAGTTATTTCAGCTACTGAGATTCATATATATTGATGATTTAAAGGATTAGAGTGGATTGGTAGCGATGAGAGAACAGATTATTGATTCATTGAGATGGTGGTTTGCTATACCCGTTATTCGGACATGGACTTGATATGTGATGTTTACGATGACTGTATCAAAATTATGAGTTGATGGATCATGTTACTATTATATCCTAAAGCATATAGATGAAATTGTATATTGACTTAAGAATACATGACATGTTATGTGAGTATAATTCATGTTACTGAAAGTTATTGGGAAAGTATTGTTACACCGTAACACCATATACAGTCCTATTATTCATCGTATACGCGGTTACTGATAATATTTACTGTTCTTGATACTGTTCACTGTGTATACGGTTACTGTTTACTGATATACAATGTTGTTACTGTCACTGTATCATCCTAGTATCTAGGTAATATGGATATTGATTGTTATGACTGAATTAAATGATAAGGTAAATGGACAACTTACACTGGGATTGAGAAAATTGATGAAAGAGACAATGTTTGTATTTTGGAGGACTTAGGATATAGGTTGCGCAGCCGAGATAGGTTTCACTGTAGGGTTCGTGCAGGATGACTGGAATCCCATACTGTTACTGAATATCAACAAAGATATCTCCAAATCCAGAACTCAAACTAAAAAAACCAATGAAGATTAGGAGGTATCCAAATGAGAGAAGCCACCCGCCCTCGGATCTCGCCAACTGGCTAGATCCTAGCCGCTCTGTTAAGTCAGTCGGGGGTGCGTTTGCTCCCCTATCTTCGTAGCTCTCTCCCAGTTTGTTTCTCCTATAAATGCTGCAAAATTAAGAGAAGAAGGGGGCATCACTCTGACAGAGAGTTTAGATTAGGCTTTTCGTTATAGTTTAACTTAGACTTTTCTTTTTTTATGTAATTTTTTGTTTATTTGTAAGCTTAGGTTAGAAAAGAGATTCATGAGAGAAGGAAAGGAAGAGTGGTATTGAGAGTGATACCGATGTAATCCATTTTTTCTTTCTTTCATCGTCTTTCAATCAAATCGAAAGTTTACCTTTTTATTCTTCTTCTTGTTTCTTGTTGCTTGAATACTATCCAAGTGAGTCAGATAGCATCGAATTGCCTTGTCTTTGTGAGTGCCACCAATGGCTTATGACGATGAGTTTTAGTTTCAATTCATACCATTTCATGCTTGTGTTATTTTGATGATGTAATGTGAAAGAGACGTAAATCAACTCTTATAGGTTATGTGTTGATCGCCTCCGAATCATGGTAAACATCCCCAACGAACCAAGTTAAGTAATCGACAAAAGAGGTAAGTAAACTTTTATTTTATTTTCTTTCTTTTTCCTAGTTTAGAAGAATGATTAAACAAACACTTTTCTCTTTTCATTTTCTTAACTTAGTTTTCCTTTCTTCCTTAAAACACCTACATCACTTTTTTCCCATCTTCTTCTATCTTCCCTTCTTCAAACTCTTAACACTTTTCTTTTCTTTTAAAACTAAGAAGAAAGATTTTAACTAGTTTTAGTAACTTAGAAAGACTTACTACACGCTTCTATCACAGTCTCTCCCTGTGGATCACGACCTGTATAGCCACTTGCTATAGTGATAGTATTGAGCAACCTAGTACGTTCTCAATCTTAATTTTTAAACTTTTATTTTCCTGTGCAGGTTCAGTCTCAATCAAATTTTGGCGCCGTTGCCAGGGACGGTAAGTTTTCTTTTTAATTTACTTAATGATTTAATTTTCTTCTCTATTTTTGTATGCAAGGGCTTATTCCAAGAAACAAGTAGCTGTAGTGGACATATAGCATACCTGAGCCTCTGCTCTAGAAAGCAGAGCTCAGGGGACCTCTATATTGCCGCGAAAATGCGGCAAAAGCCGCATTTCGTGGCGTAAGAGGGAAGACTACTAACCTTTTTTCTTGCAGGTTGCTTGAAATTCAAGAATTTATCTTCTGCAGATATTAGTTTTTCTATTTAGTTTACAATACATACCTTTCTAACTCAACAGTAACATGTGTTTGTAATTTCTTAAAAAATTGTTAAACTTTGCATCTAGGTCTTGGTTTAATTCATTTCATTTTTCAATTACTGTTGAAGAGTGCTGGAGAAAAGGTACGTCCGCATTGCATATAGTATAGGAACACTTTTAGTGATATTTGTTGCTTGAGTGTATTTTTGGCTATATACATGTACATGTTGCACTAAAACGAATTAAGGACTTGTCCTATAAATAAGATAAGGTAGGAAGTCATTACCTTTTCTTTGCCCAAAAATTATCTCCTCGCTCATTAACCCAGTCCTAACTTAAAATTGAGTAGATGTTGGCCCTAGAGACATCTCAGACTCATTAGAAGATTGACCTAAGGAGGAAGATGTTAGAGTTTGACTCTAATTAAATCTGTGTAAAATATTGGAGATTGAGAGGCGAAACCTCGAAGAATAGTGGTTTGGCATAATTAGGCTCGTTACTCAGGCACAGATACCTCCCACTGATCTTACTCCTACCTAATCAATTAACTTATGATCAAATTGTTGCAATATATCTCTTGTGGACAGTCAACTAGTTATGAATCATTTAGGTCTAAGGTCTACCCTAACGTAGGCTAGATTTTCGTGTTTTACTTTGTTTATTTTTTGTCATTTTATGTGAAATGGATTATAACCATAATTTTTTCAACTTTAATAGTAATCCATATTTCACCCTGACATCTTTTAACTCGGATATCACCAACCCGATATTACTTAACTTTAACCAATCAAGTATGCCGGATTGATTTTATTCGAATCAACATATGCCTCAGTCTTAGAATTATAATCAGGATTGGAATGATCATCTCCACTCTTCACCAAATTAGTAAGGATACAACTCCCCCAAGTCTTATGGTCAACCATCTTACCAACATTCAGTTTCATATACTTTTTTCTAGAACAACTGATAAAGGAAAAATCTAATTTTGAAAAGATTCTTGTAGCCTTGCATGAGTCCAAGTGACAAGTTCAAAACATGATGGACTCACAAGCTCCTCAAAATTTTCAAATCCAAGACCCTTACTCTATTTTTTAAGTCCCACCACAACTAGAAGAACCTATTGACTTAGAAAAGAGTATAGAAAACCTTATTCAATATCAAAAATGATTGTCATCTGATTGTATTCCAAAATTGTAATTTTATCATCACTTTTACACATATATCCTTGATCATTCCTTTATTAATTAATGTTATTAACCCCTTTTTGATTATGGTGTAAAGTTACTTAAATGAGAGGATAAAGATACAAGAAGCGTCATTTTATCCCTAATCCTATCTAAAGTTGGATTTTAAATTAAATGGAATCCAATGAAGGAAAGGATTATTCTTCGTCTCCTAAATTCAAGTTCAAATTCAGAAGATAAAGTCTTAGAAGATAAATGAGATAAAGCTAATTATACAAGAAATAAGAAGGATAATTTAAATTAAACGGAGTTCAAAATCAACTCAGACTCAGATTTAGATTGTATATTTTTTAGTATTCAGATCATAACGTTTGCTACCAGTATTCAAATCCAATAATTCAAGATGATATAGAAAGAAGACTTGAAGGACTACAATTCTCTAGTTTATTGCTCTGTCAAATTCAGCTATTTGATAAGTCGTATTCAGCAAACAACACACAACTTCTTGCAGGATTAAATTCCCTATTGAATTAGGAAACCTTCTAATTTGTATCCTATTATGATTAGATTTGAGGCCTATTTAAAGAGCTAAAATCTCTCATTATCAATCATCTCCACATTAGAGATTATAACTTAGGATTTTTCTTTTAGTTTTTTCTCCAAATTTCTTTTGTAATTTTTAGATTCTAGTTCTATTTCTATTTCAAGCTTTGTAAAGAAGAAAGAGGCTCTTTGTAATTGAAAGTGACAACATCAATAACAAGATTTTTCTTTCTAATTTATCTTTATTTACTTATTTTATTTACTTACTTTCTTATCTATCATATTTTCTTTAGTTTTCATCATGAATAGCTAATCTTTTTCCATGACTTACTAATCCCTTCACCACTACTTCTAATTCTAGGTTAGAATAAACTGATTGGATCATATGCATGCTTAACTCTTGGATTAGTTTAAGTTCTTGAAGGCACATGATGATGACTAATTAAATCCATATATGTTAATACTTTCCCATGGTTTTTCTAATTCTATACTTAGATAGCTTTGATAGTTTAATGTTGAATCTTACTTATTCTTCTTATTCTATACTTAGAAGGCTTTGATAGTTTAATGTTAGATCTTGGTTAGTGATTATTTCAAATAAGATTTAGTTTTTATCTTATGTATCTTGCTTGAATTAAAGGCAACTCTAAGATCTAACTTTTATGATCTAAAGTGAAGTAAATTCTTGCATAGGTTAGTAAGTTAGTGGTGGTAGATGATTAGTAGGTCATATTTCTTTAACTCTTTTCTATGGATATTAAGACAATATCCTATCTCTTGACTTGGGGAGCAAACGATTATCAATTTATGAATTTGAATTCTTCCCTTATCTCCAAACTTGATATGATTTATCCAGAATTTTATGTGAAAATTCAATTCTGAATTGGTTTGCAGCTAGTCAGTATGTTGATTGCTGAATATTACTCATCAAATGATAAAATTGGAAACAGTGGTCAACTTAAGAATTATAGCCCTTTAAGTTATCCTTCTGGACCATCTTGAATTATCATATTTGTATTTCTGTTGCTAAAGTTATGCTCAAATTGCTAAAAAGAATTCAGTCTGAATTCGAGTCTAAATTGATTTAGAACTCTGAATTTACTTAGATTTTTCTCCTTGTCTCCAAATTTAATTTCCTCTACTCGCCTATTGATTGAGCTTGAACCTACACACAAAATATAGAATTTCAGATTTTAAGATTAAAGAGTGCAAGTTACTCAATTCTACCGCAATAGCAAGTGGCTATGCGGGTCGTGATCCACAAGGAGGGACTAGCGATAGAAGCTTTTTAGTAAGTTTTCTTTTAGGCTGCAAAGTATGGTTAAAGTTCTTCTTTAGCTCTTTAAAAGAAAAAGGAAAAATTGAGTTAAAGTTAAATTAGGAAGAAGATGGTAGATTTAGATGGAGAAACTAGAAATGATGTGTACAAAGAAATGAAAAAAGGAGTGATAAAAGAAGTGTAGATTGTGGTGTTCTAAATTAAAGAATTAAAAGAAAAGAATCTAAAAGTGTTACTTACCTCCTTTGGCCAAATGCTTACCATAAATCTTTTGCAATGATGTTACCTTGAAGTGAGGCGATCAATGTATATAGCCCATAAGAGTTGATTCCCATCTCCTCCACATTATATCATCAAGACGTTGCAAGTATGAAGTGATACAGAATGAAACTCAAAATCTACCGTCATGAGCTATCGGTGGCACTCGCAAAGGCAAGGCTCTTTCGATGCTTTAAGACTTACTTGGATAGCAATTGGTACCAAAAGAAGAAAAGTAGAGAAGAAGAAGAAGAAAAAAAAATAAAGTACATACAAAGGGAAACTACAGATTCAATTTTATAACAATAAGAGAAAAGAAGAAAATCTTACACCGGTGTCACTCTCAGCACAAGCTTCATTCTCATTCTCCTATGAAACTCTGATCTCCTATGATTTACATAAATTAAAACTGAAAATTACATGAAAAGAAAAACAAAACCTACACTACAAAATTGGAAAAGTGGACTAAATTCTATCTCTGCATCCTCGCTCTCTGTACACTCTAAAAATCTCAGTATTTATAGGTAAAATCCAACATAGGAGAGGTATGAAGATAGGAGAAGAAAACGCTCCCCCTAACTCACCAACAAAGCCGCAGAAACGCGGCATTTGTCGCGTTTTCGCAACCTGGCCACACCCTGTTGGTGGTATTCCCTAGCATCGCGATTTGCTTTTATCTTCAGCTGATTTGCAGTTTAAGTCCGGGATTGTGACGAAATGGTCTTTGATCTTTGGCTTCAACCGATTGATTTGTAGGGATTTGTTCCAACTGGTTTTCAACTGACCTGAACTGACCTGATCTGCCCTGATTTACTGACTTCGAATTAATTCTGATTTAAATCAGAATTTGATGGGCTTTTGGGCTCATTTATCTTCCCTCTCCTTTAGGAATGGGCCTGCAAATAAATTAAACAATAATTAGAAAAAAGCAGAGTTTATTTTATAATAAGTATGAGAATATGATAATGAATGTGCAATATTAGCGACCGATCACCTATTCATCAAGAGATATATCTTTAGAATCTTTACTTGAACTTTGAATTTTGAGAGAATATTCTTTCTCTTTAACTTGGGAAGCAAGTCATCTCCAAATTCGAGTTTAAATTTGAATTCTCCCTTTTTTATCTTTGACCTGGAGCTTAAGCAACTTGAATTTAAGTTGATTTCTCCTTTATCTCCAATTAGTATTGGGATTATCTTTGAATTTCTTTAGCTTGATGGGCTTTTGGGCTTCTTTTTAATCTTTTGGGCTTCTTTTCCTTTCTTCCTTTTATTATATAGGCCTGCATATTACTAAGCAAAAATTCAATTATATAGCATTATTTTATAAAAATAAATATGAAAATATGACTAAAAATATGCATATTTGATGAACAATCACACCCCTACACCTATCTTTTTGCTCGTCTTTGAGAAAACAAAAGAAAAAAAACTAAATTAACCTAACTCACTTTCGTAGGATCACGATTGCACTTAGCACGTGCAACAAGCCGTTAAACCTCTAGGCTACCCCTAGAGGATGAGTTTTATCTTGTGAGGGTTTTTTCAGTGGATTACACCTACAAAATCCGTAAAAAATAGAAACAGAGTGTTAGTATTTTTAAAAACGTATTTTGAAAAGAAAAGAAATATTTGAAGTAGTTTTTGCAGGAATTAAGCAATCTATAAGTTATAAGAATACCAAACTATTCGCTCCCAAACTTAATCTTTATTCAATAACTTGTTATCAATAAAGGTTAGGAGTCAAACTTCTCATCTTGTCTATTGTTTAACCTTAAGTCATATGCATCTTAGTGACAGTAAAATTTTGACTCGAGACTCTTTAACTCTTAACTCTTATGCCTTATTTTTCATATTTTTGGTAATCTGCCCATGTAATGACCCATTGGTCAGTGACTCCCAAACTGAACGGTTTTAGGGCACTTGGTGAGAAAACACCCCAAGGACTTAAGGACTCAGGAAAACAAGGCCACAAAATTAAGGATTTTATTTATTATATGGACCACTTTTAGGTGTGGATACTTATGCTTTATGAGGCACAAATAACCAACTTAATCAGAAGATTTTTGATATATATATATTCTTTTTCTTTTTCCTTTTTTTATGATGTATAAGAATCTTTGTTTTTGAACCTTAACTGTGTAAGTGAATAAAGTATGCATATTTTATCAAGGTAAAAATCAGCATTAAATTACGTTTTCAAATTTTCTTATAACCCTAGAAATCAAACAACTAATCTTATTCTGATCAAGTATAACAATTCTTAATTATGATTCTCTTATTCCTTAAAATTAACTTAGCTTCTTACAAAAAATAGGTCAAAATATTGTTTCTCTTTTCAAAAAGTTTTTAAAAGAAAAGAAAATGTTAATTTTTTTAATAAAACTTTTTTTTAATAAAAGAAAGCTTATGTTATGTTAGAACCCTCCCCCACACCTATCTCATGCATTGTCCTCACTGTATGAATGAATGAATAATGCATGAAAAAGAAGAAAGGGAAGGAAAATGTTACCTTAAGGTGTGGTTCCGGTGTTGTTGCTACTCAATCAAGATAATGTGGTGGTTCACGGAATCCACCTTTATTGACCTCTTTTCTATTTACACATATTTACAATCCCCATATGAATAGGATCATGCAAGATCCTATCATGAAAATTATTCTTTTTACATGACCAATCTCGAAAAATTATCACCGAGTCATTATGGTCAATACCTATATCCAACAAAAGAATGTGAGTTAGTGGAATGGTCGACTTGGGTTTAAAAGTGATAGGTTCGAGAACCATTACTAACTCGGGAAATCAACTTTGGGTTCGAGAGTCGGTTTTGGTTCAAGAGTTAAGTCCAAATCAAAAAATTTAATTTCACATTCTTTTCACATCAATGAATGTGACTATCCAAAAGAGGTGGTTCAATTTCAAAATCTATGGATACGGGAATCAATGTTGGCTCAGAAATTAAATCCAAATCAGATAAAGATATCAGAGTTGGCATAAATTCAAAAAGTGAAATCGAATCACAAAATTGTGGGTCGGGGTCATATTCATGTTAAGTTCAATTTCATTAAAATGAAAACTTACCAATTTGTCAATGGGTTGATATTGGTCAAGTTCAGGATTTTGTGGTGAAATTGAATCTTGGTCAAAGTCTTCAAGATACCATTATTCTTGATTTTCATCAATATGGGAATAGTCTAAGGTTGGGTAGGGAGAGTTTTCTCATTTTTACGAATATTTTCTAATAGACTAAATCTTGCTTCTGTCATATCAAAAGGATCGCTTTGGAATTGACTCATAGATTCCATACTCTTTTTAAGTCGGCATATTCTTCTTGTTTTGGTGGGACTTGAAAAATGGAGTAAGGATCTTGAACTTGGGAATTTGAGTCCATCGAGATTTGGAGTTTTCGTGTGGACTCAAGAAAGGTTTCGAAACTCTTTCCTAAAGAAGATTTCTCTTCTATAGCTTAATCTTGATATTGAGTATACGAAGCTGAATGTTGGTCACTGCTGATAGTTTGACTCGGGGGAGTTGTATCCCCAGAGACTCGGTGAAGACTGGTGATGATCATCCCAATCTTGTTCATAATACTGGGGTTGGGGCATATACTGATTCAGATAAGATCAATTTAGCATGCTTAGTTGGTTAAAATTATGAAATATCGGGTTGGTAATATCCAAATCAAAAGGGGTCATGTGAAATATGCGTCAATATATGCATTGGAATATATTATACTTGTAATCCATATCACAAAATTGTAAAAAATGAAAAATCTACCCTAAGTTAGGATAGACCTTAGACCTGACGACTCCTAACTGGTTAAACTGTCCACATGGGGTATATTGTAGAATCTGACCACAAGTTAATCGGCCAGGTAGGGGTAAGACCAGTGGGAGGTATCCGTACCTAAGCAACGGGCCTAATTATGTCAAACCACTGTTCTTCAAGGTTTCCCCTCTTAAACCCCAACCTTTGACACCAATTTGGTAAGAGTCAAATTCTAATCAACTTTCCCCTTAGGTTAATCTCTTATTGAGTCTGAGATATCCCTAGAGGCAAGATCTACTTAATTTTAAGTTAGGCTGGGTTAGTGAGTGAGAAGATGATTTTTGAGCTAAAGAAGGATAATGACTTTCCCACCTTATCTTGTTTATAGGACAAGCCCTTAATTCGTTTTAGTGCGCAAGTGCAGGTATATAGCAAAAATAACACCCTAACAATAATATACAAGTGTGTTCCTAAGTTATATGCAATGCAAACGTACCTTCGCTCCGGTACACTTCAACAGTAATTTAAATATAACGAATTTAACAAATGCCTAGAATGCAATGTCTAAATATTTTTTAGCATTAACAAACAACCATATTACTGTTGAGGTTAGAACAGTGTGCATAATATGTTAAACAGGTGGCCCCCTATTCCCCTGGTAGCTATAAATACCCTCCTTGGGTTCCAGAGTTGACATATACAGAGTTAGGAGTAGTTTTCATTTCCATATTGTAGTTTAGGGTAGTTTAGTTTAGGTTAGTTCTTCTTCCCCATTGTATTTTCCATTTTGTTTTAGATCTTGTATTAGGAGATAGAGTGATACATGAGTGGAATGCAAGAGTGCTTGTAATAGAAGGTGACAAGCTATGAAAGGTGCTCTCTTTACCTCTCTTTGTTTCTATCTAACTTCTTTTACATGCATAGCTAATCTTTTTTCTCATGACAACTAACTACTAACTACTAACTTGCTAACTTCTTATTTGATAATCCACATGAATCTAATAGCCTCGGTTTGGCCTTGCTCTTGCAAGAGCCATTGATGGCTCATGATGATGGATCTAACACTCTAACTTCCTAACCACTAACAAGATAACATTACTTTACTCCATGCTTACTTTTCTATAGTATTGATGGTTTAAGTGTAGCTTGCACTTGTTTGATGAGTTGGGTTGTGATGAGTTACATATGGGTCATGCTTTGAATCGCTCTTGAACCAAGGACTAATGATGGCCAATGATACATGTGAGGCAACTATCACTAAGAGGTTAGCATGTTGGTGGAGTTCTTAGTAGTTAGTGCTATGAGTTTTCTTTCTCTTTCACTTGTTTTAGACATACAAACAAAATCACAAAATCATTCTTTTTTATGTTTCCTACTTCCTTGTTTTCACCGTACACTTCTCTTTTCATTCTTTAAAACTTTGAAGAACTTTTTAACAAACACGTGAATCAACCGGTAAAACTTCTATCGCCTCCCGTCCTTGTGGATTCAACTCGTTTTAGCCTCTATGCTATAACGGAAGTATCGAGGAAGCCAAAGCACACACTTTTTAAATCTTAACTTCAAAACATACACTTTTTGTGCGCGATTTTTCCCCGATCAAATTTTGGCGCCGTTGCCGGGATGGGAACGGTTTGATTTCACAAGTTTGTTAACTTTTCTTCTTTGTATTTTGGTGTGTAGGTTAAAGTTTTAGCGTTGCAGAAGTCCACACTTGCTCAAGTGTGGTTGGGTAACTTCTTATACATTCTTATATTCTGCTGCTAATTTTTATCACTTGTCCACTGTAAATAATTTTAAGAAGTGAAATACAGAAATTGGATGCTTTAAAATGGTTTAGACATTTGCATCTAGGCACGTGTCAATTTTCATTCCAATATACTGTATTTTGTTCTTATGTTGTTGTGATAGGAGGTGTACATATGGCATTGCATATAGTATAGGACAAACACTTCAGTGATCTACTCGCTTTTTTGTGTTCATACTTATCCATATTACACACTTGCATAAATTAAATTTAAGGGCAAAACTCAAAATAACATAAGGTGGGGAAGTCATTACGCTCCCTTAGCCCAAAAATCACCTCCCCACTCAAACAACCCAAGCCTAATAAAAATTGCTAGACGTTGGCCCCTAGGGACATCTCGGACTAATTTAGGAGATTGACCTAAGGGGGAGTTGTTAGAATTTGATTCTTGCTAAATCGGTATCTAAGGTTGGGGATTGAGAGGCGAAACCTCGAAGAACAGTGGTTTGACATAATTAGGCCCGTTGCTCTGGCACGGATACCTCCCACTGATCTTGCCCCTACCTGGCCGATTAACTCGTGGTTAGCTTCCGACAATATACCCCCCGTGGACAGTCTAACCAGTTAGGAATCGTCTAGGTCTAAGTCAACCATAGCATAGGCTTGTTTTCTTTTTCTTTGTTGTTTGTTTGTTTGTTGTTTTTCTTTTTGTAAATTGTGATATGGATTCTTTCAATTATAATATGAATCCATATTTCACCCCAACCTAATTTGACTTGGATAACTCTGACCCGATAATGTACAACATGAACCAACCATATATGCCGGGTTGGGATTATCCGAATCATTATGACCCATATCCCCAACCATATGACCATAATTTCAAAATAATTTCAACTCTTCACAGAGTTCATGGGGATTCACCTCCCCCGAGTCAAATTTTCAACCGTCTTGTCCATAATTTTCACAAAGTTCATTCCCCGATTCTGCTTCCTATCCTCCTTTTCCTAAACACCTACTGAAGAAAATCATCATTGCAAAGGACTTTGGAAGAAGCGATAGAGGCCCAAAAACAATTTGAAAACAATATGACCTCATCATGTCCACAAAATTTCAAAAATTCATGTAGTTCTTTCCCAGAAAAACTCAAAGGAAAATCATTATGGGAAAAAACTATGGAATTCGTGCAAGAGACCGAGCGCATAATGCAAAATACGATTGACTTCCCATGTCCATCAAATGTTCAAGAATCTTGCCATTTTGGAAATCCAGCTTCAATTCATCATACCAACCTGAACTTGACCAATATCCAATTCCTGATATTTTGGCAAGTTATCCATTTCCTGAAATTGAACTTGAAGATGAATGTGAACCTGAGCTTCAAGTTAGCAATTCGAGTCCGTTCATTGACTCATTATCGACTCCTGTAGTGTTACCTAAACTAAGTGACGTTCTTGAGCCAGTTTTGATTCCCATCATTCCTGAACTTGACTCGATCATTTCACCCATTCACATTCTTTCTATGGACAAAAATCAAGATTCAATTTCATTACATCCATTTGAACTTGCCCAAAATCTTGAAAACCACCTTGACATTTTTGTAAGTTATCCTTTTTCCGAAATTGAACTTGAGCTTGCAAGTGATCCTGAATCTCAAATTGGTCATTCTATTTCACTTTTTGATTCAATAATGACCCCGGTATTTTTACCAGATTTTTTCTCTATTTCGGAGTCAGCATTGAATCCTGTACTAGTACACAGTGAAATGGAATCACCAATATCTCATGATCACACTTCATTCATGGGGAAAATGTGTGAATATCCATTCTTTGATTTAGACCCTGTTTTTGAACCAATTTTGACTCTCATTGTCGACTCTCGACTTAATCTGAGTCAACTTCCCGAGTCGGTGTCAGTTTTTGTTCCTATTCCATTTGAGTCCAAATCAATCATCTCTCAAAATCACCCATCATTGTTGGACAAGAATGTTGAAGAAAATGATTCAGTCATTATTTTTGAAAATTGTAAATTAGATGGGGATAAAATTTTCAATAAGACCATTCAATCCATTATTCTTTTATTGGGTCATGTTAGAGAAGTCATTGGTGGGTTCCTACAAGATCCTCGCTATTTTGATTGGGTCGCAACGCTTGGCCTACTCAGACCACCACGGGAGCCACCACCTTGAGGTAATCTTCCTTCCCTCTCCATTTGTTTCATGTATTTACACATTCACGATGCATTGAGGATAATGCCTGAGATAAGTGTGGGGGAGGGTTTACTAACATAGGTAGTTTTAAATTTTCTTTCTTTTATATTTCTTTTTAATTTAAAAATTTTAAAAGAATCTTTTTCTCTTTTTACAAAATTTTTAAAACAAGAGAAAGTTTTTTTGTTTATTTTTAAGAAAATTAAGATTATCTTAGGAATTAGGAAGACCTGAAATTATGAAATTTTAAACCAAGTCAAAATAATAAACCTTTTTTAAATTTTAGGATAAGAAAGTAAAATTGAAAAGATAATTTGATTTTGAATTTTTTGCCTTAGATTTATGCACCCCACACTTACACAATTTTTGAGATTGAAACAAAGACTGAAAATGTCATAAAAATATATATTCAAAAATTTTTTTTATGATAAATTAAAACCACTTATTGAAGTTGGGTAATGCCTCAGGAAGCATGATTATTCACACCTAAAACGGTAGAAAAAATAAATAATCCCTTTTAGTTTGTGGCCTTATTTACTCGAGTCCTTAAGTCCGAGGGATGTTTTCTCATCTGGTGCCCTAAGACCATCTGGTTTGGGAGTCACCGCTAAAGGCTCACTACCCAAGTAAATAAGAAAGCCTAAGAAAACTAAGGGAAGAAAAAATATATATATATAAAATAATATAAGAAAATGGCATGAAAGTTAGAGTCGATATCCTAAAAACCTTCACTGTTCACAAGTGCATATTTTTCTAAGAGTTTTATGAAAGATCAAAGAGTCAATTCAATTTTAAATTCTTACATTTAATTTATAACAAGATTTTTTTTTGCATTTTGACTTAGTTTAAGAAAGAACAATTTCTGGTTAATCTCTGACCTTGGATCACTTATATTTTCACAAAAATATTTTAACACTTTTCTCTATTTCAAAATGCGTTTTAAAAATACTAACATTTGATTTCTTTCTTTATGGATTTTTGTGGGTGTAATCCGTTGAAAACCATCAGGAGACAAAACTCCTTCTCTAGGGAAAACTTAGATGTTTAACGGCTTGTTGCATATGCTCAGTGCAATCGCGTCACCTGCGAAAGTGGTGTAATAACTTTCTTAATTTTTTGCTTTGCTCGGGACGAGCAAAAGATAAGTGTGGGGGTGTAATTAGTCTCTAAAATTGCATATTTCATACCTTATCTTCACATCTATTTAATAATAAATTCTGATAATAATACCTTACTTGCTTGATTCTAGGTTCATGGTGTGCAAATGAAGAAGAAGACCCTAAATCACCATTTAATGGTGATTAAAAGCCTACATGAATAGCCATTGACCTAAAAGAGCTGATTCGTTAAAACCAGGGGCGTAAAAGTAGAAAACGGCACTAGAAGCTGACAGGGGACAGAAAGGACAGCGCGCAGCTCGAAGCGCCGCGCGCCTGGATACCCTATGGCTGCGGAAACACGGCCATACGGTCGCGGCGCGCGCCCCGCTTCGGGCCACGGTTTGTCCCCTGGCCCCTTGTTCCCCTGGTGGTTATAAATACTCCCCTTGGGTTCCAGAGTTGACATATACAGAGTTAGGAGTAGTTTTTATTTCCATGTTGTAGTTTAGGGTAGTTTAGTTTAGGTTAGTTCTTCTTCCCCATTGTATTTTTCATTTTGTTTTAGATCTTGTATTAGGAGAAAGAGTGATACATGAGTAGAATGCAAGAGTGCTTGTAATAGAAGGTGACAAGTTATGAAAGGTGCTCTCTTTACCTCTCTTTATTTTCTATCTAACTTCTTTTACATGCATAGCTAATCTTTTCTCTCATGGCAACTGACTACTACCACTAACTTGCTAACTTCTTATTTGATAATCCAGATGAATCTAATAGCCTCGGTTTGGCCTTGCTCTTGCAAGAGCCATTGATGGCTCATGATGATGGATCTAACACTCTAACTTCCTAACCACTAACAAGCTAACATTACTTTACTCCATGCTTACTTTTCTATAGTATTGATGGTTTAAGTGTAGCTTGCACTTGTTTGATGAGTTGGGTTGTGATGAGTTACATATGGGTCATGCTTTGAATCGCTCTTGAACCAAGGACTAGTGATGGCCAATGATACATGTGAGGCAACTATCACTAAGAGGTTAGCATGTTGGTGGAGTCATTAGTAGTTAGTGCTATGAGTTTTCTTTCTCTTTCACTTGTTTTAGACATACAAACAAAATCACAAAAATCATTCTTTTCTATGTTTCCCACTTTCTTGTTTCCACCGTACACTTCTCTTTTCATTCTTTATTTCTTTTCTTTTCATTTTTTAAAACTTTGAAGAACTTTTTAACAAAGACTTGAATCAACCGGTAAAGCTTCTATCGCCTCCCGTCCTTATGGATTCGACTCGTTTTAGCCTCTATGCTATAACGGAAGTATCGAGGAAGCCAAAGCACACACACTTTAAATCTTAACTTCAAAACATACACTTTTTGTGCGCAGTTTTTGAAGGTTCACCTAGAGGGGGGGTGAATAGGTGATGGCTAATCTAATGGTCACTTAATGCCAAATAATGCGGAAGTAAAAACTATTATGACCTAAACAAACTATTTAAACTAAACACTAAGTATAACACAAGAGTGTAGCCGAATTCCCCGTGAAGGGCTCTGGACTAACTCCTCTAGATTCCCCTTGAATGGGTTGAGGTGCCGCGTTGGCTCTCTTGGTTGAATACAAGTGTTAGCAAACAATCCCAAGCAAGTATATCAATATGAGCACAAATGTATATCAAGCAATAAAGATAGACAATAAGAGTATACAAGATATAAAGGAGATAAAGAGAGAGAGAGAGTGAGCAATCGCAAACACAAGGGATTTGTTTCAAGGTTCGAGCACACTTGCTCTACATTCCCGCCTTCGACACACGAAGGATTTCCACTATAATCGATCCCAATGGATCACCCGGTGCCGCAACACCTACAAGCTCTCGGACTCCCTAGTCCGTACACACCGCAAGCCCACCGGCTCGCCGAGGCCGCACCTCAAACAAAGAGTTCGCACCCGAACCCGAAACACCGAGTCCACACTAGGACCCGAAAAAATACGAACACAACTGATTGTCGCTAATGTTGCATATTTAATATCATATGTCCATACTTATTATAGAATAAAAGCCTACATTGTCCTAATTAATTGTTTAATTTATTTGCAGGCCCAATCTTTAAGGAGATGAACAGAAATGAGCCCAAAGCCCACCAAAATTCTGAATTAAATCAGAATTAATTCGCACTAAGTAAATCAGGGCAAAATCAAGAGGTGAAAAACCGGTTGAGAAGAATCCTCTCAGAATCGATCGGTTAAAGCCAAGAATCCAAGGCCATTTCGTCAGAATCCGGGACTCAAACTGAAAAACCAACTCCAGATAAGTCAGAAGGCCAAACCAGCGCGACCCACCAACAGGGTGTGGCCACCTGCCACGGAAACGCGGCAAAAGCCGCGTTTTCGCGGCATTGTTGGGGAGTTAGGGGGAGCGTTTGCTCCCCCGACCTCCCCGGGATCCTGCTTACTGGGTTTGCTGCCTATAAAGGCCATTCTTTGTGCTGAAAATGGACGACAATGCAGAGATAGGATTTTAGACTATTCTTCCATTTTTGTTTAGGTTTTTGTTTTTCTTTTTCATGTAATTTTAGTTTTGATTTATGTAAATAAGAGGATCAGACTTTCATCGAAGAACAAGAATGAAGCTTGAGCTGGAGTGACACCGGTGTAAGATTTATTTCTTTTCTTTGATTGTTATGAAATCGAATCGATGTTCTTTCTTTGTATGTACTTTCTTTTAGTCTTCTTCTTCTTCTTCTTCTTTTCTACTTCACTCTTCTTTTTGGTACAATTGTCTTCCAAGTGAGTCTAAAAGCATCGAAAGAGTCTTGCCTTTGCGAGTGCCACCGATAGCTCATGATGATGGAATGGAGTCTTTCTCTGTATCATTTCATTCTTGAAGTTGTCTTGATGATGTAATGTGGAAGAGACCAATACTCAAATCTTAATGGCTATGCGCTGAATGCCTCCACTTCAAGGTAACATCGTCGCTGAAGACTCAAGGTAAGCTGTTGGTGAAAAGAAGGTAAGCAATTGTTTTTCTTTTTCTTTTCTTTCATTTCTGTAAATTAAATCACCAACACCACTCCTTTTCACTTCCTTGTAAATAATCATTTGTACATAATCGCTTTCGCCGTTTTTTGATTTTTCCACCTTCTTCATCTCTCATTTTCTTTCTAACTTTAACATAATTCTTTTTCCTTTTTCTTCTTTAAAAACAAAGAAGAACTTTCGTTTTGTTTTCATTAAGATTTCAATAAAGAACTGTAAACGCTTCTATCGCAAAACCCTCCTTGTGGATCACGACCCGCATAGCCACTTGCTATAGCGGTAAAAATTGAGCACTTGCACATTTCTATTTTTAAGATCTGAAATTTCGTATTTTTTGTGCAGGTTGTACCTCAATCAACAACCGTCCGCCTTCTCAAAGAACAAGGAAAGAACTTTTTGGTGATCACAACACTTTGATCACCTAAAAACACTCTCACTACAACACTCCTATAAGATGAATAGTAATGGATGGCTCAAGTGTTTGTGTGAGAAAAACTAGGATGGAAATGGTGGAGGAAAACTCAAGAATCTTTTTTAAGCACACTCTTTATAAACTCTCCTTTTTGATAGGAAATATTTGCTCTCAAATTTGTGGAGAAAACCCCTGAAAAGGATTGGAAAAACTGGCTCAAAAATACTCTCCAAATCTTGGAGAAAAACAATGACCAAACCCCCAAATTTATAGGCTGTCAAAAACTAGTCGTTGGGGTCTGTCAGACCTGTCGGTCGACCGCCCGGTCGACCGCCAACGGTCAAGAATCCAACCGTTGGAGCCTCCGGTCGACCGCCCGGTCGACCCAAAAGAACAAAGAGCACTGCTCTCAGTTCCGGTCGACTGGGTCGGCAGACCGGCCATCTGCCAGGTCAAGGCGTGCACGTTGTGCACGTCGGTCGACCGAGCCGGTCTGCCGACTTCAGCCCTAGTCGACTTGGTCGGTCGACTAGTCGACTTGCTGAAGCCTGAAACTGAAAAACTGGGATTTAAAACTTGGTCTTTTTGATTGAAATAAAATCCCATAAAATACATAAAAATCTACAAAAATAGTTTTACCAATATACTTTGATAAACAAACATGCTTGAACAAAATCAAGGCATGTTATAAATGATTTGGACTATTTTGTAATATGAAATATTGGCTCAATTGAAAACTTATATTTTCCAAAATCTTGTTTTCCAAAACTCCTTTAAATACAAAAACTAGATATTTTGAACTCATTAAAGCATAGTGTGTATGGATATGATCCACTACACAAATAAGATATCTATGTTTTTGACATTAAGCTCTAAACAGGATTTTGGATAAAAGATATGTAAACATGAAAACCAAAATCCAAAAAGTATTTTTCCAAAGTAAAAATCTTTTGTAAAATAAAACTATCAAGAGTGTGTGTGTGATATATACTTGAGCAATCCACCAACTACTCTATCCTTTACATTTTATCTAAAACAAAAATCTTATACCTAGACACAAGTCTTCATCTTCTTGAAGTCTTCACTTGAAGCCTTCTCATCTTCTTGACTTGGTCCAAAAGCAATCCAACGAGCTTGACTCCTCTTGAGTACTTGATGTGATCTTGATGCATAGGCTCATGAATCAACTCGGTGTAAGCTCCAAACTTAACTTTAAATCCTTTGTTGAAGCTCCACACCTACTAAGATCTTGATAACAAATCTGTCACTAATTAAACACAAGATCATCAGAAAACATAACTACATGAGTTGATCATCATCAAAACTAGAGTGATGGGCCTTTGGGCCAACAGTTTTCTCCCGATCAGTGAGCACAAATATGTGTGAATAAAATCAACACAAATTACAAATATGTGAACTTCTTTTTAAGATGTTAAATACAATTTTGAAAAACAAACTATATATATTTAAAAATTATTTTTCCAAAACTAAACTAAATTGAAAAACAAAGTTTTTCAAAACTTGTATAAATAAAAAAACAGTTTTCTCAAACTCTTTTGAAGCACAATGTGTGTGGATAGAATCCAACACACATATAAACAATATGAACTTGGTTTTTATGAAATCTACTTATGAAACTAAAGATGAGTTAAACCAAAAATCAAAAACGATTGTTCCTGAAAACCAACATTAAACTTTTTTGTGTGTGTGTGTGTGTGCAGACTTGAGCAATCAAGTCTAATTTAAGCTTCACACAATTCTAAACACACATACTCTAGACTCATGTCTTCTCATTGAATAGATTTTTCTCTATCTTGACTAGATCCAAACTTGATTCCTTGAGCTAGACTCCTTCTTGAGTTCTTTATATGATCTTTATGCTTGAGGTCTTGAATCAACATCTGTTAGATTAAAGAAGCTAAACATCAACTAAGATCTTAATTAAGATCTGAAACTTAAATAATGCAAGATCATTGTACTATAACTACATGGGTTAATCATCATCAAAACTATAGTGATAAACCTATGGCCAACTCTATTTACTTCATGAAGGGGATTCCAACTATTACATCCCTAGTTTGGTAGAAGAGTTCTATAATAGTTTCACCCTTGACAACATCAACAACAACACACATAGTATTGAGGTAAATTGGAGAGGAGAAAGGAAATTTGTGAACTTAAAACTCTTATCAGATTTGATCGGTATTCCTCTTACTCTAGGATTGAATCAAGTACCCATAAATTTAGATAGATATCTTTATATGATGGGGGTAGATTGTTGATGTGCCAAGGGGAGGAATTGATGCTAAGACCATGTACCGTAATATTTATGCAACATGTAGGTGGTTGGACACTAATGTACTTGGATTTCACATGTTTCATCTTTCTATACACAAGAACTTCATATTGCCCATGTTCTTATAACTAGAGACCAAAGATTTTGCATGTGTCTCTATTAATTCAACATTGTTTGTCACATTAAGGATAGACAAGCAACTAGGCATCGATCAACACTTTCTTTTCATATTCTCATTGCACAAATTGTAGAGGTTGCATGTATGTGGATGAATATAATGAAGTTTATCATGATATTGTAAAGAATGCAAAGAAAAATAGGACATTATCATATTTTGCTTCATGTCAAATAGATTGGACACTAAAAATTGGACATGCTAATATTCCTGAGTTTCCTCGGAATCTTTTGACGAAGTTGAAGATGAATTTTTTTTTGAACAAGAGCCTCTACAAGACAATAGGGAATTTATGAAAATGATTTGGAAAGCCATGCAAAAGACATATAAATTGATTAGCGGACTGAAAAGGAAGAAATCACCAACACTACCAATTAAGAGATTACAATTGGACAGTGTTGGAACTAGCAAGAGAGGGAGAAGATCATGAGTTATTTAGGTTTAGGTCTACATTTTTTTCCTTATATTTTTAGATTGGATTTTTATCTTTCTTTCTAGAACTTTCTAAGATTCTTTTAAATTCTTTAAAAAAAATTGCAAAAAGTTTACCTAGCTTTTTGGGAATAAGGGACCGAGAGAAAACTTTGAAATTTGATAGTGAAATTGATTTGAAAGAAATTTTAAATCTTAGAATAGAGAGAAAAAATTTGAAAAAATAAATACCATCTACAATTCTACATGATTATGCATT